>JBBPKN010000488.1:0-38218 GCA_038089275.1 Pulveroboletus cf. rosaemariae
CCCTCATTGTTTCCTTATCTATTAACCCAGGGTTTAGGGCATTCCCTGATTAGGTAGTTCATGTACTAGTTAGCATGGTCCATGCACTTTACCTTGGAATATATAAAGGCAAGGGTAGGCAAGCTGGAATTCCCCAGTTTTGCTCACTTGAGTCTTGATTTTGGTTTAGTCTTACTGGCATAGGCATTGGTCTATTGCTTCTTCAACTCTTAGCCTATCCTCACTTGCTTATAAGTGCCTTGGCTCTTACTTTTATCTCATCATGCCTAGTTTCTGGCCACTAGTACAAAAGCCAGATAGCAAGATTAGGAAGGCACTTCCCAAGGGTTAGGGTTAGGAAGGTCAACACATTAGTAGTTGTGTTTCACTTCAGTTTGAATATCAACCATAACATAACATTACAATTCCCTTAGATCCTCTCCTGCTTTATGACTTGATGTCATACTCTACACTAAGTCTCATAACTTACTTCACAACTCAACATTATACCTCTTATTGAAAAAAGCCCTATGGCCTATTCCAGACCTTTGATAGTTTCCAACCCCTCTGTAAATTGGAGCACCTAATACTAGCATAAGGGTGCACCATATAAGATGAAGCCAAGCTCCATCCACTCTGGAGTTACCTGAAGTACCCCTGGAGTATGTCACAATTTTATAACACTATCTCACTGCAGATATATTAATTTCATGCTCAAGAGTTATGGGCTCAAATCTGCAAACCCTATATTAATCCCAGAGCAAGCAGGCTTGTGATTATCACACATGCATTCTCTACACACTGCTGATAAACTTGCTAACATGTGAAATATACCATATTAAAATGCAGTAGGTGCTCTAAACCACTGTGCTGTTATGACCCAGCCAGATATTACACATGTAGTGCAACAGGTTACATAGTTTGCAGCAAATCCTGGGCACATCCACTGGGCCACAGTCAAATGCATTCTCTGATACCTTAAAAGCACCCACAACCTTATCTTGAATCTTGGTGGCCCTGCCACAATACAATCTCTTGCTCTCCATGTATTCTCTGATGCCAACCATGCTAGCTTACCAGATCATGCCCATTCTGTCTCTGGCTATGCACTTATGCTTGATAATGGCATATTTTCTTGATTTACTAAAAAAACAGACTGTGACTGCACTGTCCATAGCTAAAGTAGAATACTATTCTGCAATTTACATTGGGCATGAAATTCTTTGGGTGTGTCACCTGCTCACTGAACTTGGTCTAGGGCTGGTGACTCCCACTCTCCTCTGTATTGATAACACCATGGCCATCTGTATCCTTACAACCCCTAATAAGATGTTCTCTTACACCTGCCATATTTATGTCTTCTATTTCTGGCTTTATGATGAAATTGGGCACAAGGAACTTACTCCAGAGCATGTTGCTTCCACTGACAATGTTGCCAACATATTCACCAAAGGTTTACCCATGGCTGCATACCATTGCCTTGTTGAATTACTTGGATTGGTCATACCAATGAACTTCAGCTAAGGGGGAGTGTTGATTATGGTACAATCTCCATATACTACAGCCCTCCATTTCACTATGACAGCATCAATCCCTTGTTGTCTACCCAATATATTAGCATATGACAGCTCCACTTCTTTTTAATACCATATCTCATTTTCCACTACATTTTCAGTTATTTCTCTATTCTGACTGAGGTATGAACAAGCTCACTATAATGCTACAGTACCATTCACTGACATATATCTAGTCCTTAGTTCCATTAAATTCTCCATCTTAATACATAGCCCTGAGAACTAATGAATATAAGGACTAGGTACTAGTTAGCAGTTATTGCTATAGAATATGGGATGTTCATATATACAGTGGCTTAAAAAACTGACCCAATGATTGCATGTTTTGCACTAAATGCAATGGCTATCAATAACTACTAATTATCATGCTAGGCTATGAGTGTATAAAATGCAGTACTTGCTCTTGGCTTTCTATTGGTTCAATGATCAAAGCATTTGATTATGTTTTGGTAACATGGCAACCATATTAAAATCACAACTTATTGGGATAGCTTTTTGACTTTAAATAGAATATGGTATTTAATATCTGATATGACCTCCCTTGACCTTGATAACTGCTTGAATCCTTCTAGGCATGCTTTCTATCCATTTTTGACACTTCTTCACAGAAATTCTTTCCCACTCTACCACCATCCTATCCTATAATTGATAAACTCCTATAGGTGCCCTCTTATAACCTAAAAGGCATCTTTTTAAATAACTCCAAGTGTGTTCAATAGAATTAAGGTCTGAAGATTGAACAGGCCAATCCAGAAGCTTGATATCTTGCTTCTTAAACCAGATTTGAGCTCTTCTAGAGATATGCTTGGAATTATTATCTTGCTGAAAGATAATTTTATCTGAAGGAATTCCAGAATTATTTATGCTCTAAAACAATTCTTTCTTCAAAATTGCCATATACTGTTTAGTATTCATTTTTTCCTCAACCTTACTCAAAACTCCCATACCATTTTATCTAATATAGCCCCATACCATAAGTGATTCTTCTTCAAACTTGACTGTACCTTTGATCTCCTTAGAACTTATTCTGTCTTTTTTTCTTTTTTCACACATATTCTTGTCCATCTGATTCAATTCTATTGATTTTAGTCTCATCTGACCAAATTACCCTCTTCCAGTTCTCTACAGTTCAGTGCTAGTACTTTAGAGCAAAGGCCAACCTGCATTTTCTATGGATAGCAGAGAGAAGAGGTTTTTTCTTCTTTACCACAGCTTTTAAAAAAGCTTTCTTGAGGTTATTCCTAACTTTTTGTGGGCAGACAGGAGTGCTGACAATAGAATTGATGAAATAAGTGGCCTAAACTGCATTACTGGCTTTTCTAGTAAGAATTTGTTAAACAATAGCATACTTATTAATAGATAAAAGTTTTGAAGAATAACTACTATGATGATTTTTCTTCTCTGATTGGATTTCCTAAAGGACCCTAGCCACAGTAGACTTCCCTAAACCAGTTTGAAATGCAATTTTCCTATAAAAAAGATCAAAAGAGGCAAGAGAAATGATATTATTTTTTTGAGTAGCAGAAAGATATTTCATAATGGAGATAAGGGAATTTATTTGTGATGGTAGGATTTATATATGCTACAGGCTAATTAGTGACATAAGAGTGACATAATATATTACTTATCTAAGATACATAATCATTTTACAGCACTTTAGAGTCTAATATATGTAATGGGAATTTAAAGTCAAAAAACTATTCCAATGAGTTTGTTATGGACTTGCTTGGCAGATTGAATATACCTAATCCTAACCCAAAATGCCTTGGAATTGTGCCAGACTTGAAGTCAGATTCAAAGTTGGATGGAGGATAAAAGTAGATATTTACTCTAAATGGAATAGAACTTAAGAGATAAGGGAATACTCAGGGTAGCTAGGTCTAAGAAGCATAGATCAAGAACTGGCTTGCTTATTGAAATGCCTAGATGACTAAACAAACAAGTACTCAAAGCTGGAAAGCTTAGAGCTATATAGACAGCCTATTTATACTATCTAGGAATGGCATATAGATTACCAAGCATACCATGGATAAATACAAATATGGAAACTAGGCATAGGGTAAGGGTAAAGAGTATGACTAAAGTGCCATGCATATCAAAAGTTAGAAATGAAAGAGAAGTCTAAAGTGAAAAAAAAAACTGCAGAGTTAATAGATATTTGAAGCACTTTCTTGATGCTAAACTGCTGCTAACCCTAATCTAAGGGCTCCTTGGTGAGTGCCTTCTACTACTAAAGGGCTTTTGTGCTAGTGGCCCTGAACTAGGCAATAAAATACAAATAAGCCAAGCATAGACCACTTGTGAAAGCTAAGAGGTATTGTCTAGGATAATCTGTAAAAAAAAAGTTCCCTTAGATACAAGACTAAACCAGAGCTCAAGTAAGCAAGACTGGAGATTTAGTCCTGCCTACCTCACTGTCATATCCCAGACCTTCAACCCAATTCTGACCCCATTCCAACCTGGCTTTCAATGGATCTTTGTATCTAATAAGCTACTCTAGCTCTCTGACTCCCCTCCAGGCAACTCCAGCCCTCTGTTACCATTCCAGTCTCCCCCAGCTATGCATGTATGCTTCCTGCCCCTCAGCATTATATGCTTCCCCAGGCTTCCACTCCTACTCTGCCCCATTTCATTTTTAGTCTATCTCTGCTCCAGTTAAGTACTACCCTAGTTTCACTTCTTCATCTCCAGACCATTCTGGTATAATTCTATTACCATTCCTGTTCTTAGTTACCATTACCATCACTGTTACTATTCCTGTTCCATTCCTGTTTCTTGCTTCCCCCTGTTTCATTCTGTTACCCTTCAGTTTCAGTCTGACATGATTGAACATTGTCTTTCCTGACATCTTCATTTGTTTCTTAGATATTTAAACATCTGCTTCACTTCTGAGTTGCACCTGTCTTACTTCATTACACTTTTAGATAGTTCTGCCTCCCTGAGATATAAGTACTATAGCTTTGTATCTTGTACTTCAGTGCAAATATTGACAAAAACACCCCCTTGTCTTTATCCTCACTCTGCTTGAGCCCTTGGGCTTACTCTAACCCTCCAGATTACTCTAAAGTACCTCTGAGGCCAAGCAATATCCTTGAAGGAGTTGCAAGGTCCCACTCCCATGACTAGGCTTGACTTTCCTCATCCTGCCTGTCCCTCCTGTTGAGCATAGAGACAGCCTTCTTACTTACCTCCAATATCTATGTAAATCAGGACACCAGAAAGTGCAAGGGCACACCATATAAGGTGAAGTTGAGTCCTATTTGATCATTAAAACCCTTTCTAGATTTCTCTGAAGTTATAACCTTCCTTTAGCATCAAGAGTTTCATTCAGAAAGGAACTGGTTAAAAGTATACCCATACTAGTATAGGTTTTAACAGTCTCCTTCTATTGGGATAAGTTTTAACACTCACCTCTTATATATTGAAAGAGACTATAGCTAACTAAGCTAAGAACTATCTAATCTGATAACCCTAAGCTCTAGATATAAATAGGATAGGGTAAAAGACATGGATCAGAAATAAGAAGTATGGCAAAAGGCCATGTAAATGTGAAAAAATGGAAAAAAAGCTATAGAATGGAAGTGCAGGGTCTATTATAATTTTTATTTTATTTTCATCATTTTCTTTTCACTTTTGCAACTTTTTACATTGTCATATTATGTGACTTCTTCACACCTTCACCTTTTCACACCTTCACAACTTCATATTGTCACATGTCTAGACTAATCTGGACCATGACATCATTTGCCTTGTGTTGTCCACATGTATTTCTAGGTCCCTACTTCTTTATTGCTATTGAATAGCTTACTGTACACTAGTTTAGGGCCAGTCCATTGTACATGGTCTGTGCACATTCTTGTAGCATATATAAAGGAGAGGTGCAAGCCTGGCTAAATCCCAGTCTTGTGCATTTAAGCTCTTCACTTTCACAAGTTCAAATCTCTAATCTCTTGTTTTATTCTCTTTGTCTAGGTCTGTTGGCTCTAGATTAAAGCCTTCACTCAGTAGTTTATCAGTAGAGTGCTCTCAGGCCTCTGAAGTTATTAGCAGTTTAGCACAATAGCATAGTGTTTCAGGGTTAGAGGTGCTTGCACCATAAGAATGGAGATTTTTGCCACAGATAAAATCCATAAAGATAAGATAGGAGGGCAGTTCCAGGGAAGATTCCAGAAAAATCCTTGTCAGATGATTTATGATCACATAACCACTGCTAAGGGAAAGAAATAATAAATACTCTTATAAGAATAAGATTTGTTATATTCTATATCTTTGATTCAATTCTAATTCAGCTTATGCCTGGTACTAGCCCTTTAACTCCCTTTCATGCAACTCTGGCCCTTTATCATCACTCCATTTTACTCCAGCAACACTTGCAAACCTTCTGCCTTGTCATCAGTACAAGCATTTCTGACCCTCTGTTTTTATTCCACTCTTATTCCAACTTTAGTTTTGCTTTTCAACTTATAATTTCTACTTATCATAGTCCTTGCTCCAGCTTCTTCAAAGCTACTTCACTTTAACTCTGCTTTTTCTTGACATTGGTTCTTACCTTCTGTTTTATTTCAGCTTCATATTCAATCACTGTGTTATGATAACACCTGTTGTCAGTTACTTTTAGACACCTCCAATCTTATCTTCATTTGTTTTCAGGAGATGATGTTTCATGCTTCACTCTCCTAACAACTCCTGATACATCTCCATTTGTATCCAGGTTGCATTGACACCTGCCTTTACTTCTAAGATAACTTCCTTTGTATCTCTGTTCTGTCTTTAGATAATCTGCTTCTTCAGGGTATAAGTATAGTAGTTCTGTATCTGTTACCTTGGTTTGAATATTAACAGAAACACCCTACATTCCCATCTATTCACCCTTACTCTGATAAAGCCCTCAGACTTACTCCAATCCTCCAGATTACTTCAGAGTTTTCAGCATTAAAGTCATTGTGGCTTAATGTTGACTTGGGATAAGTGACAACTTTACTGTTGTTACTACCTCTATCCAACCTGAATTCCCCAACTTACTCTGATTCTCTGGCCCTGCTGGAGATCATGACCAGTCTATTGGCTACCTTCCATAAGTCTTGATGACTCCACTCCTTAAGACTGGACTTGACACTTTTTATCTTGTCCATTTCTCTTGTTGAGCCCTAAGCAAGCTCTTCTCTGATATCTCTGGCCTGCTGCAAATTGAAACACCAAGGCTATGCAAGGGTGCACCACATAAGGTAAAGCTAAGTCCTATTTGATGAAGAACCTGCTACTTAACTACTTGACCATTTTCAAAAATCTCTGGAGCTTGTATTACCTTCTGGTAAACTTTAATCTAGCAGTAGTAGTAGTAGCAGTTGATTCTTCTTCCAATGTTTTAGAGTTTTAACAAGACCACAGACTAGAGTTAAGCCAAATTTGAGGTTTCTTGTGCACAATCATGTAATGTAATGTGACTGGTTCTAGTGCAGCAGTGTTACTTTATAACAATATTAAGACAGCACCTTAGCCTTGAGGTCAAGAAAATCCTATCTAAATCTCTATCACAGATCAGATTCATTTATCTAGATTCAGATCTAAGATTCAAGATCTGATGTCATTTAAATTAGATCAGAAGATACTATTATCTGAGATTTTTGCTGACTAATCCTGTACTACCCTTTAGTCAAGGTATACTCTAATAAGACTAATTATAGCCTAGGGTTATGCTCAATATGGCATAGAAGTCTTATGATCACATGCTTGTCATGTAACTCTTGTGCTTCCAAACTATTTATTTATAACAGAGTTGTGATTTTGATATGGTTGCCATGTTACCAAAACATAACCAAATGCTTTAATTATTGGACAAATAGAAAGCCAAGAGCAAATACTGCATTTTATACACTTATAGTCTAGCATGATAATTAGTAGTTATTAATAGCCATTGCATTTAGTGCAAAATATGCAAATATTGGAACAGTTTTTTGAGCCATTGTATATTAGTGGAAGTAATAAAGAAAAGATAATTACCAGAGTTCTTGGACAAGTTAGAACAATGTTTATTACATATTTTGTAAATAGTAAAATGTTCAAAACCAATAGAAGCCTGGATTTCACAAGTAAAATTGTTATGAAGTAATACTGCAATACCAGAACTGATTACATAACAACATGTGATCATATACAAGGAATCCCAAATTTGGCTTAACCCTAGTCTGTGGTTCTAATCCTTTAAGAGTATTTATTATTCCCTTTTCTAGCAGTGGTTATGTAATAGTTAGTTATCTGATATGAATCTTCCTGGGATCTTCCCTGGAACTACCCTCCTTCTAATCTTTATGGATCTTATCTGGATCTTATCTGGATCTGGATCTTATCTAAGATATATCTGTGGCAGATTTTTAGATTGGATCTCATCTGTGGCAGAAATCCCCATTCTTATAAGTATAGCACCTCTGATTCTGCACTTCCATTTCATAGATTCTTTCTCTTTCATTCTCTCTTCATATCTGCATCTGTTCTTTGCTGGCACTCTTTCATATCCACTCCATGTTTTCCCTCCTTATTTATTAGCCCAGGGTTTGGGGCATTTCCTAATTAGTAGCATACTGTATTAGTTAGCAGTCCTATAGACAATATATAAGGGCAAGAATATAGAGAACTGGCTTTCCAGTCTTTGTTACTTGAGCCTTGGGCTTTTACAAGTAATCCCTTGGGGATTCTTCCTTAAGGCCTGGCTGGGGTTTATTCCTTTACAGTCTTGACTAGACTTATCCTTTTCTTTTATTATGCCTAGTTAAAGCCACTAGACTCAAAAGCTCACTCAGTAGAAGAAGTACCTCAAGATGGGGTTAGGGTTAGGATGAGTTCAGCTCATTCAGCAGTAGCAGCAAGCCCTCATGAAAAGAATGCATGTCAAAAATGGCCTGATTCCAAAAAAGCAATTATTTGATTGGTTTAATCAATGAAAAGAGACTTTATAGTAATAAATATAAGAAAAGTAATGGTATTTTGATTTGTTTACATCATGTTGAACTTCTTGTAAATCATGTAACTCAATGCTTATGTAATAGCATGTTGTAGCACTTGATCTTGATATTTTAATATGCTAGCAACAAAACTATTCCAATAAGTAATCTGAACAAATATATAAATATTGATTAATATAGAAGAAATTATATAATACATGTATATATGGTTAGAAAGCCCTTGATCAGGACTTTTCAATAGTATCTAGGTTTAAAAATCTAGTATCAAAGCTACAGATACTATTAGTTCAATAATCAAAATATTCCAAATATTGGAATAATTTTGTTGCTTGGTATATAAAAACCAGAGATTATGTAAAAACTTGCCAAAAAGTTAAAATGAAACTTGAAAACATTATCAGGTATGATAACCATGGTCAATTCAGAGAAAAACATCCTCTTCAGCAACAATGGTCAAAAATAAAGGAAAATACTTTTTAAAAAAAACAAGGCTAAAGCTAGGGGTTTTAAATATCCCATAAAGAAAGTTAGTCAAGAAATTAGTGCAAACTATAACAAGATCCTATGAAAACAAAGCTGGGAAAAAGAATAAAGGGGCAGAGTTGCTCTTTATTGAGCTTGTAGGGCACAATTAGAGGGCAGAGTGGGAAAAATTTGTCTCTGCATTATTTCTGATATCATGTGCCTCTTGCTCACAGGGCACATCAGCATGGCTGGCCTAGGTAACCTTGAGAATGCTTTGGAGCCCTTCTGCTGCCCAGAGCTGGTCGAGAAAATTAAGGGCTTCCTCACAGGTCGACCATTCATTTACCATGACAGTGTACACAAGGGCGGCATACTCCGGGGCAGTGAAGTTTGGTGCAGGGAAAAGATCCATTGGTGAAAGGAACAGAGACGGAGCTGTAGCTGGTTGGGAGTCGAAAAGGAGTAATGGGAAGGAACAGAATGTACTGTTCAGAGTGAAATCAAGCGATGAATCCGCGCAAGATGTGTGGAGTGTCTGACCAATGGTCGGAGCGGCAAACAGAGAGAGATCTGACGGCACTGCTACTCGAGCGAAGACTCTATTTTATTCCTACGTAATTTACTACAGGATAGACTCTCCAACTCTCGCGCACTACACTTTAAATGCTCTCCATCACACAGTCCACTACCGCGCAACGTCGTTCTTCGACAACGACTCGCACCGCCTCCGAAAGTGTCTCCTGCAACAACGCTTGGGCGTCCTTCTCTCCCGTCGCAAGATCGACACTAACCCTCCGTCCCCACGCCCATCCGTTCGACGCAGCCACTGCGATTTGGGAATAGTCCGGACAGTCCGGACCAAACCCAACTGTGAGCTGCTCGCCGCGCGCTCTGGAACCGTGTCCGGTCGGGTGGACCTGAAGCATGGAAAACTTGGGCGACTTCCAGCCGCCGTTATTGAGCACGATAACTAGGAAAGGCTGTGCATCATGGGTGTCAACCAACCAGTGATTAGCCGGGGGAGGCGATTAGCACATGGGGTGTCACTGGGGCAGATGAAGGAAAGACGTGCTTACCGCTTGGTACCGTCTCGCCATCCAGAACACACTCGCCGGGACACCAAACAAGAATGTACCGTCACCAACGATGGCCGCGACGAGTTCGTAGCCCGTGGCCGCCTTTCCTTTCCTTGCGACACGTCCACCCAGGATAGACCCAACCCCTGCACCAAGGGCCCAACCAAGCGAAGAACCACCAGAGGAAATGAGTTCGCCAGCGATCTCAGGCTGCATGTGAGACCAAATCAACGGGTAGTTGGATATACTTTCGTTCAAGACGAGCGTGCTCTCGCGACCAACCCCCCTTGCTCTGATCGCACGACGAAGTGTGCTCACAATTTGCGACGTCGTATACGGTGCGGAACCATCTGCACTCGACGGTGTGATCGGGAAGGACTCCGCAGCATGAATCTGCGCCTCCCATTCCCGATGTAGTTTTTGAATCCGTTCCGATCGCTCGGACCATCCATTGACGACCTGCGTGCCGATTGCTTCCCGGAGTTGCGTCAGTGCGACGGCTGCGTCGGCGTGACAAACGAGATCCGCTTCGTCGTGATGCATTCCAACACTTCGTCTAAGGGGGTCGCCACTGTCGATGACGTATACCTGCGCCGTCTCGCTCGGTCGCTCGTATTGACCGCCCTTGTCCCTGTTCATTGGGATCCAGGCTACCTCGGCATCGACGACGAGTATCACGTCTGCGGATTTAAGAAGCGGTGTTTGAGTCCCCGCCACCAAGTAGGAGAACCCAACGAAAAAGGGATGGGACGTGGGCAGACAGGTTGCAGAGGGACACGTCACGAAAACAGGAAGGGCAAGCATCCGCGACAATGTGACGAGTGCAGGGAACGCCTGGCTGTTTCGTCCAAGGTGAGACGTGATCAAAAGTGGTGATGTCGCCCGCAAGAGGGAGCCAGCAATCTGTTGCACAGCTAGAGAAAGACCAGGTCGACATAAGGTAACATGGAGAACGGGATATACTATACCTATAGTCGGGAGGGCCGTTGGCTGGACGGATGGCCACTTGGTGAGTGTGATGGGCCTATCGAGCAATGATGGGTCAATTTGCTGCTCCATCGTTTCTCTCCGTCCCCAAAGATAGACAGGGCCCTTTGGCTCACTCATTGCACTACAAAATCGGGTGAGCAGCACTCACGTATGTTCAGAGAGTACGGCACGTACATCTGGAGTGCCCGTCGGACGTGGTAAGTTACACTCTCCGGAGAGCCAATCTGAGCTACGTAACGCATGTACTGGCGCACGATCGCGGGTTGATCATGCACGTCTATGAGCCCCTACCTCAGTACACCAGCGTTGTTACGAAACAAAATGACAAGTACCCTGCATCCAGTGAATCCACTCGTTACGCGACCCCTGGAGTTCACCCTCGATCGTGAATGGCGACGAGCCAGCATAGACCAAGATAGGCGATCGACTCCTATCTGCATTGTGAACAGCTCCCGCAAGCGCCTATGGGTACCAAAACAGCACATACCCACACCATCAGATATGGAGAGACAACGCTGAGCGAAGACCGTACCTGCGTTCCTACGTCGACGTGGACAATGACTGCAGCTGGCTTGCCAGTGGTCTGAGCGTATCCCTGTGCAGCACTCAATGCCACCATCTCATTAGGAGATGTCACGATCGTAAGTGCATGAGTGCCATTCGTCGCTCGCTGACGCTCGAGCTCTTCGAGCATGGCAGGGTGGTCTGATCCCCAGTTGACAAATACATGGTCAATGCCCACCTGTGCCAGAGTATGCAGGAAGAGGGAGGAAGTAGTCAGTACCATGATAATGACCGTGAGACGACTTCGACACAAACCGAGAGCGCTTATAGGCCCCCCCTCCATTTACCCCGTGACATCATAGCATCCAGTCAGCATGGCCAAGTCCGTTCATGGGAGAAAACGCGCTAGTCTGCAGACCTCGTGCTGACTGAGGCATGTGTAGGACCTATGTGGCCTTAAATAAGTGCACTGCATTTGTCTCATTCGGTGGTCTCACCGGTCCATCAATTTGCGAACAGTAACAGTGTTGACGGCAAAAAGACGGTCGTGGAGTGCGAAGATACGTTGAGCAGACAGTCAGTACCAGAAGGGGAACAGCAGTCTATAGACTCACCAAACAGCCGCTCTCTATCAGTAGGCATGTAAGGTATAAAAATGCCTGTACTCTGTCTGCTTATGTAATATTTTACAGATTGCCTAGTAGTCATGATCCGCTCGAATAAAAACAGTGCAGTATCATCTTGAAGAAATGGCACTCATTACGATAACCGGTTGTCCATGCGCGGCACCATATATCAAAAAACCGCTTTGAAGAACCGGAGATACATGAAGAGAGCCCATCAGAAAGGCCAGCACGTGGATAGGCAATGTGCCAGCGACTGTGCAATCATCGTCGACTTGCTATATCACATCGAGGGACTCCGGTATCAGGTGTACTATGTTGCCAGGGAAGCCAAGATTCACGTGTGTACGGTATGTGACCAGATGCCACCCGCTATCCCCTGCCTCTCGTTCCCCACTTTCTTTTTCGCCTCGTGGTCGAGGCAGGCCGGTCTTTTGACTGGCAGAGAAGTAGATCTGCTTGATCGCACCATCTAAGCAATGTCACTAATGGAATAAACTACGGGAGTGTAGGCGTTAGTATGCTCTTGGAGCACAGACAATCTGAACTCTACACCAAATGCCTGACCTTCTCCGTTTTTTTCGTTAGTCTGGATGACTTCATTCAGCGACACGAAGAACTATCGCCGATAGTCCGATGGGGCCCACCACTTTTTACTGTACCCTGGACAGACTCCGACATGCCTTCTGACGGTATCTGGCAGGCAGTCACCCAGGCTGTTGTCAAGCATCCAAACACAGGAACGCGAGCGGCGTGTCACCCTTAGTGCTATGGTTGGGATGGTTTACTTTGCTCGTTCTTTGCCACGCTTGCAGATGGCCAAAGCACTGACAGACACACTTCACACATTCAAAATCACTACCGCCGCCCTCGTCGCCGCCCATTCAGCCTCCTGTTAACCCGGAGGCAGCCTCTCACTCGATACCTCGACATCCACGCCGTCAACTCCACTCACAATCGTGTCACAGACAATGATAGCATGATGATCAAGTCAGAATAAGCAAGTTTTCCGACAGTTGAATGCACGACTGTGAGCAGAACGAAGAGAAAACCACTGACCACCGCGTCACAGGGCTAATAGCCGCCCACGAGCCTATGCAGTACATGCATCCGGTGACATGTCAACTGAAAAAAGGCCATTTCTACAGACTCTAAAGCCAAGATATACAGGAATACATTCCTAGTCTTCATTCCCACCAACACCCCCGCCTTGCTTGCGCACACTCAAATATTCTCTATCACACAGTCCATCACCGCGCACCATCGGTCCTCAACAACGATTCGTACCACCTCCGAAAGCGTTTGCTGCAACAACGCCTGTGCATCCTTCTCCGTCGCAAGGTCGGTACTGATCTTCCGTCCCCACGCCCATCTATTCGACGCAGCCACCGCAATCTGGGAATAGTCTGGACAATCCGGACCGAACCCAACTGTGAGCTGTTCTCCGCTCGTCTTGGAACCACGTCCTGTCTGTTGGGTGGACCCGAAGCATGGAGAACTTGAGCGACTTCCAACCACCGTTGTTGAACACGATGGTTAGGAAAGGCTGCGTTACGTCAAGCGGCAATTAGCGGCAGGTGCGAATGATCTTGGGGTCAAGGAGTGAAGGAGACGCGCTTACTGCTTGGTAATGCCTTGCCATCCAGAACGCACTCGCTAGGACACCGAACAAGAATGTATTGTTACCAACAATGGCTGCGACGAGTTCGTAACCTATGGTCACCTTTCCTCTCCCTGCGATATGTCCACCTAGGACACCCGACCCCTGCACCAAGGGCCCAACCGAGCGAAGAACCACCAGAGGAAATGAGTTCGCCAGCGATCTCAGGCTGCATGTGAGACCAAATCAATGGGTAGTTGGATATGCTTTCGTTCAGGCCGAGCGTGCTCTCGCGATTAACCTCCTTGCTCTGATCGCCTCGCGAAGTGTGCCCGCAACCTAGGTGTCGTGTATGGTGCGGGATGAACTGCACTCGACTGTGTGATCGGGAAGAACTCCGCAGCACGAAGCTGCGCCTTCACCTGAGCTACGTAACGCATATACTGGCACGCAGTCGCATGTCTATCAAGCGCATCTACAAACTCTCGCATCAGTGCACTCGCGTTGCATGCGAGAAAAAAAAGAAAAAAAAAGTCAAGTACCCTGTATCCAGCTCATCCACTCGTTACGCGATCCATGGAGCTCACCCTCGGTCGTGAGTGGCGTCGCACCAACATAGATCAAGACAGACACTCGACTCCTATTCGTATTATGAACAGTCCCCGCAAGTGCATATGGGTAACCAAACAGCAAAATAGCACATATTTGTACGACGGTTAAAGTTCAAGATATAGAGTGCAGGACAACCTTACCTGTGTCCCTACGTCTACGTGGACAATGACTGTAGCTGGTCTGCCGGTGAACTGCGCATACCCCTGTGCAGCGCTCAGTGCAACCATCTCGCTGGGAAACGTCACAATGGCGAGTGCGTGGGTGCCCTTCGTCGCTCACTGACGCTCGAGCTCTTCCAGACTGGCAGGGTGGTCTGATCCCCAGTTGACGAAGACATGATCGATGCCCACCTGTGCCAGAGTGTGCAAGAAGAGGGAGGAAGTAGTCAGTACCATGATAAGGATCGCGGTGCAACTCTATACAAACTCGAGAGCGTCCGTGGATCAGCCACCTTTCAGGCATATATATGCAGTTTCGTCAAGTATTAGCACCACGGTAGGCCTAGACCGTGAGGCAACCCGACACAAATCTGAAAGTGCCCATAGGTAGGAAGGTCTGCTGGTATACGTATATGTGGCGTCACAGCACCTGGTCAACATCAGTAGGTCCGATCACAGGAGAAGGCGCTATGATCGGTGGAGCTCACGCCGGCTGAACGTGCGTGCAACCTCTGTGACATTGTAAATCCACTACTTTTGTCTTGTCTAGTGGTCTCACCGATCTATTAGTTTTGCGGCCTCGTCGGCAAGTACGGTGCTGACAGGAAAAATAAGATGTTGTGGTGCAACAATACGCGGAACAGATGGTTAGTATAATGGGGGCACGGTCGATCGATCCGCCAAACCAGCTGGGCGCTGTGAACAAACAGCATACGTGATCTACAGGTCTACCTTAGTCTAACCTCGTGTTCCACAAGGAAGACGTGAACGAATTTTTCAAATAGCTTTCGTCATATATACGGTCGAGGAAAAGTGCGATGTCGACCCCCCGAAAGAGGTACGAGATCACACCTTCCTGGGCCGCTAGACCCGAGTGACCAGTGCAAGGCCAATATATTGTCAAGGGGAGGGACAGAGGGACAGCGGCAGATAGCTACTACTGGAGATCATATCGTAGATAACGTTTACTTATTACCATCAGGCCGAGAGTTACAGGCTAACTGGACGCAGTGCAACAGCCAGCCACAAAGACGGGACTGAGTCTCGCACAGACGACAGATTGAGGTATTTGGGGTGCGAACTACAATATCTTTTATACGGATAAAGGAATAGTACCATACTTGCGAGCGAGTTCGCATCTTGTCAGTCTCGGGCGTGAAATATGGAATGGAGCAGAATGTATCGTACAGTAAGCGTGATGGGGTCCATGCGTAGTTGAATGCACGCCATGTAGTATACCAATATATAGGGCACGGCGAAGACCGCATGAAAGAAGGTGGACCTAGGATGTATGGCGGTTATTGCATAGGATGGCGAGATCATACTGCAAGTTAAATGAGCGAAGTACATGGTAACTGGTCTTACTCGCCTCAGTTGCCTTATGGGAGAACAACAGATCGAGGTGATTGAGCAATGGACATGGAAATTTTATCTATTAAGTGGTAAAGGGAGCAAAAATGGTGGAGAGACATCGGAAGAGAGTGAACAGAAAACAAGCGGAGAAATGGAATGATACATTGTAAAAGTTCAGAGGGAATCAAAAGGAGCACAAGGGCGTGTTCCACGCCATGCAGCAACAGGGTGAGCAGGTATTCCCGACCATTGAGTGCCGTAGCGACCATAGAACTGCGCACTTGCATTAACATCACGACCGATCCTCGCACCTTGAGTTTCCCTGTTTGGATACGATGCATTATATATATACAGGAGGAATTAATTTGAGGTAGTAAGGTTATCAGTGACCCTGAACTCTGCTGAACCTAGACATGGTCTTTTTGTTATACTACACAGAATACAATTTATCTACTTTCACCGCAAAAACATGTCTGATTTTGTCCATGATGATCTCTGATCATGCTGAAGGCCAATAAAAATTGTCGTCTTAAATTTTGTTTTTTGATATAAACAGATAAGCCAAATAAGACATGGTGCTTATTAAGTAGTTATTGTAGTCCTACGTACATGCGCGCACGGCAATAGCATCTACTACCCGTGCTCGCCGTCGTGCAATCTGAGATGCTACGTACACTTGTCCTCAACCGTATATATGACAAGTGACAAAAGGTTCACGTCTTCCTTGCAGGACCGGATCATCTTTTGATCTCAGGCCGGGGTTAGACTAAGGTAGGCCCGTAGATCACGTACGTTGTTTATTCGAAAGCGCCCAGTTGGTTTGGCGGATCGATCGACCGTGCCCCCATTATACTAACCATCTGTTCCGCGTATTGTTGCACCACAATATCTTATTTTTCCTGTCAGCACCGTACTTGCCGACGAGGCCGCAAAACTAATAGATCGGTGAGACCACTAGACAAGACAAAAGTAGTGGATTTACAATGTCACAGAGGTTGCACGCACGCTCAGCCGGCGTGAGCTCCACCGATCATGGCGCCTTCTCCTGTGATCGGACCTACTGATGTTGACCAGATGCTGTGACGCCACATATACGTATACCAGCAGACCTTCCTACCTATGGGCACTTTCAGATTTGTGTCGGGTTGCCTCACGGTCTAGGCCTACCGTGGTGCTAATACTTGACGAAACTGCATATATACGCTCGCAGGGCACTCAGTACATGGGCACTTTCGAGTTTGTACAAGGTTGCGTCGCGATCCTTATCATGGTACTGACTACTTCCTCCCTCTTCTTGCACACTCTGGCACAGGTGGGCATCGATCATGTCTTCGTCAACTGGGGATCAGACCACCCTGCCATGCTGGAAGAGCTCGAGCGTCAGCGAGCGACGAAGGGCACACACGCACTCACCATTGTGACGTCTCCCAACGAGATGGTTGCACTGAGCGCTGCACAGGGGTATGCGCAGGTCACAGGCAGACCAGCTGCAGTCATTGTCCACGTCGACGTAGGGACACAGGTAAGGTTTTCCCGCACTCTCTATCTCGGACTATAACCGTCAAACAAATATGTACTATTTTGCCATTTTATTACCCATAGGCACTTGCGGGGGCTGTTCATAATGCAGACAGGGGCCGAGTGCCTGTCTTGATCTACGCTGGTGCGGCGCCATTCACGACCGAGGGTGAACTCCAAGGGTCACGTAACGAGTGGATGCACTGGATACAGGGTGCTTGGCACTTTTTTTCTTCGCGCACAATGCGGGTATACTGATGCAAGGGTTTATAGACGTGCATGATCAACCTGCGATCGTACGCCAGTATATGCGTTACGTAGCTCAGATCGGCTCTCCAGAGAGTGTAACTCACCACGTCCGACGGGCACTTCAGATGTATGTCCCATGCCTTGTGATCACGCGTAAGGCCTGCTCACCTAGTTTTCATAGTGCAATGAGTGAACCAAAGGGACCTGTCTATCTGTGGGGACGGAGAGAAACGATGGAGCAGCAAATTGATCCGTCATTGCTCGATAGGCCCACCACGCTCACCAAGTGGGCATCTGTCCAGCCAACTGCGCTTCCAACCTCAGGTAGGTGGACCCCCGTTCACGATGTTATCTTATATCAACCTGGTTTCTCTCTAGCGGTGCAACGGATCGCGAGCTCCCTCTTGCGGGCAACTTCACCCCTTTTGATCACGTCCTATCTAGGACGAAACCATCAAGCGTTCCCCGCACTCGTCACATTGTCGCGGATGCTTGCCCTTCCTGTTTTCCTGGCGTGTCCCTCTGCTACATGCCTGCCCACATCCCATCCCTTCTTAGTTGGGTTCTCCTACTTGGCAGCGGGAACTCAGACGCCACTTGTTAAATCAGCCGATGTGATACTTGTCGTCGATGCCGAGGTAGCCTGGATCCCAATGAACAAGGACAAGGGCGGCCAATACGAGCGACCGAGCGAGATGGCGCAGGTATATGTCATCGACAGTGGTGACCCCCTGAAGCGAGGTATCGGCATGCACTATGACGAAGCGGATCTCGTTTGTCACGCTGATGCAGCCATCGCACTCACACAACTCCGAGAAGCCATTGGGACACATGTCGCCAATGGGTTGTCTGAACGATCGGAACGGATTCAAAAACTACATCACGAATGGAAGGCACAACTTCGTGCTGCGGAGTCATTTCCGATCACGCCGTCGACTGTAGATCATCCTACACCGTACACGGCACCGCAGATTGTGGGTACGCTTCGTGATGTGATCAGAGCAAGGGGAGTTGCTCGCGAGAATACGCTCGTCCTGAACGAAGGCGCATCCAACCGGCCACTCGCCTGGTCTCACATGCAGCCTGAGATTGCTGGCGAACACCTTACCTCTTGTGGTTCTTCGCTCGGTTGGGCCCTTGGCGCGGGGGTTGGGTCTGTCCTAGGTGGACGTGCCGCAAGGAAAGGAAAGGCAGCTACGGGATATGACCTCCTCGTCACAGCCATCGTTGGTGACGGTTCCTTCTTATTTGGTGTCCCGGCGAGTGCGTTCTGGATGGCAAAGCATTACCAAGCAGTAAGCGCGTCTCCTTCACTCCTATACCTCGAGTACATTCACACACCCCGCTAATTGCTGCCTGACGTGACGCAGCCTTTCCTAACCATCGTGCTCAACAACGGTGGTTGGAAATCACCCAAGTTTTCTATGCTCCAGGTCTACCCAACGGGTCATGGTTCCAAAGCAAGCGGAGAACAGCTCACAGTTGGGTTCGGTCCGGATTGTCCGGACTATTCCCAGATTGCGGTGGCTGCGTCGAATGGATGGGCGTGGGGACAGAAGATCAGCGCTGATCATGCGACGGAGAAGAAGGACGCCCAAGCGCTGTTGCAGGAAACACTTTCCGAGGCGGTGCGAATCGTTGTTGAGGACCGACGGTGCGCGGTGGTGGACTGTGTGATGGAGAGCATCTAAGATAAGTGCTCCCGCGTGAGCGAGCAAACTGAACGTGTTGATGGGTGCGAAGACCAGAGATGTATTACTATCGTATTCCCCGCGTTTAGAGTTGACGTAGGATTGGCTCATTTTGTCTGTCGGCATGTCGCTAGATATGTGTGTTACACAGGCTATCGGCCCCAGCGTGCCGCAGTAACCAGCAAGTTTCTCTTCGTTCGATAGTTGTGCATTCAACAGCTGGAAAACTTGACTTGATCACCATGCCTATGACACGCCCATCCTTCCTTTATCAGCTGGTAGACATACTTACACTCAGTGACCCTTGATCATCGAATGATACCATCTGAGACTCTTCGAAAAAAGAACGTTTTCAATGAAGACGGGAGTTCGGCCATTTGTCGCACATACACAAACAACGTAATGGAAATGGGTCTTTTCTCGAGTATGCTCCCTGATGAAACGTGAGGCACACTGACACCGCCATTCCCGTCGAGACAAGACGACGGTATATCCGAAACGGCCTTTTCTCAGTGATGGGACCTATGTCGACTTGGCACGAGTGGTTGTAGGGTGGCATAGAAGCCGAAAAAAGGTCAACATGAAGATGAGAAGACGACGAACGAACGGAGGAATTTTCTCGCGCGATTGGTAAAGGTCTGAGTTAGAGACAAAGGGTGCACTAGCCTCAAGACAGTCGGCGCATGACCGCCGGAGGTCGCGCAATCTTGGCATGCCGTCAAGTCTAGTTGGGAAGTTGGGGAGTAACGACCCTGCGTCGAGGCTAAAGTGGGTATGATTGTTCTTCATGATGGATGCAGGGGAAACGATGACGTTCATGTCTCATAACGGATCAAAAATTACCCCATGGAGATTGGGGGAAACCGAATAGTCGGCAAACGACTGAACTCGTAGGGTGTCAGGGTTATTGGACTTCTGCTAATGTCAAGGAAGGACCATGATAAAGTATAATGGCGCGGATGACATCAAAGACACATACGGCTTAGTAGGGCTAACATGCTAATGTAGCTTTGTTGACGTAGCACAAGACTGCTCTGATGCTGTGATCACAGTCCACAACAATCAGTTTTCGATTTCCGGAGCAGCTCAATACCGAACTTGGAGCCCTTTGACGGGCAAGCGGTGATGATCGGCAAAAGACATGTTGATGCAGCTTGAAGTATAGCTTGCTTCATCTGGTCAATGTGTCCCTGACCCATGTCTCCTCACTGGTCAGCTTTCACAATTACTGCTTGTAATGTAAGCTTTGTTCTGCTAGACTGTCAGACTTGAGTGTCCAATTCAGCTGGCACGGCAGCATCCGTGGGCCTCAAGCCATGAGGGGCAGAAAACAGGATGTATACTCACCGTAGTCTGGGACATCGTTGAGTCACTAAAAAGTGTGAACTCATCGATAACGCACTACTCACTCCTCACGATGGGTAACATAGTGTTTGAACACAAAGACCCACTCCGAGCGGCCTCGTGAACCGTATCCAGAGGTGCCGACAGTTACCAGCCTACCAGGAGGAAGGCCAACTCGAAAGAAGTTCAATGCCTGGGTGTGACCCTACACAGCAGTTTTGAACTACAATACAGAAGTAAAAGAAAAGCGGGTATTGACAGCTTTCTTACTCGTAAAAAGCAGATCTCTGTGGCCGAGAACAGTATTGAGCAACGATGATTTGCCTACGTTCGCTCTACCTGGCAAGAGAGCTTCCTCCATCAGGTGGGCTGTCCGAATTGCACTTGCTTACCGGTCACAGTAACCCTTTTGAGCGGGGGTAAGACAATGTCCAGCACACTTTACTCATGTCCGCCATTGCATCCCCATGTTATGCGTCTTCGGTACTTACATAAGACATCCTTACTCGAGCTACTGTACGTCTCGCTCGAACAAATACAGCGTCGTCTTGATGAAATGGCACTCGTCACGATATCCGGTTATCCGTGCGCGGGCAAGTCTCATCGTGCGACACAGATCAAAGACCACCTTGAACAGCGTCTCGCGGACCCCTGTTATGCTGGTCTGTCACTTACCGTGACCGTCCTTTCCGACGACACGCTCAACATTCTCCGGTCGGCGTACGACGGTGAGTTTCTTTAGTGTTTGAATACGAGGTGACTCAACAAAGCGATGATCATAACGGCGACGACGAACGCGATGGCGTATGACGACTTGAAACTCGAATCAAACTACATGAAGACAGTGGATCAGAAAAGCCGGCACGTGTGGCGCTGTTCAGTGCTCTCCAACGATATCTAGGCAGTGACCGTATCGTCATTGTCGACTCGCTGAACTATATCAAGGGATTCCGGTATCAGATGTACTGTGCTGCCAGAGAGGCCAAGGTTCGCGTGTGTACGGTATGTGGCTAGACGCTATTAGCTTTCGGTTGCTCGTTCCCTTCTTCTATTTCGCCTTGTGGTTAGACCACACCAGTCTTCTGACTGATAGAGAAGTAGGTCTACGTGATTGCACCACCTGAGCAATGTCGCGAGTGGAACAAGTTGCGGGAGGACGGACGGTCGTATACTCCTGGAACGTGAGCATTTTAAACACTCTGCCGCAGATCGAATGTTTGATTTTTCGTTAGCCTGGATAACCTTATCCAGCGATACGAAGAACCATCTTCGATGGTCCGGTGGGACTCACCGCTCTTTACCATACCCTGGACAGACCCCGACGTGCCCGCCGACAATATCTGGCAGGCAATTACCCATGGCGTCGTCAAGCCCCCAAACACAGGGACACAAGCGGTACGTGTCCGCATGCCCCCTAACGACATGGTTCCTGGGACATCTTGCCATTGCTCACTCATAGAACATGCTTGCAGATTGCCAAGGCACCGGCGGATGCGCTTCACACGCTGGAAAGTACCACCACCACACTCGTCACGGCGATTATATCTGCCCAATCGGCTTCCTCTCTGCCGGGAGGCACCATATTGCTTGACATCCCGACATCCATGCCGTCAGCTCCGCTCACGACGCGCATCAACCTCCCACCGCGCTACCTCACCCTCTCCGAACTGCAGCGTTTGAAACGCCAGTTTATTGCGATTCATAAACGTGCAATTACACTTGGGAGTACAGAAAAGGGCCAGGTAGATTGGGGCGAGGAGAGCGTGGCGCGCAAGTTTGTGACGTATCTCGAGGAGAACGTTGGCTTGAAGCTTTGAGTTTTTCACGTATGTACGTATCTTGCTTGGGGTGTGGAATGGGTTAAAGAAGGGGACTCGGAGGACCTCGACGAACCGTGTTTACTCACCAAATTGTTTGCTCGCCGGCCAGTTACATAAAGAGAATAGCCAGAACTCGTGCGCGTATCTTGATACAACGTGACCTCGTTCGGGCTCCTGCATTTCTTGGCCAATTGTTTGCCCTGGGACAGGTAGGTGTCATTCGTAGACGATAAATGGACCAGGACCGCCGCCACGAGAGAGGCGAAGCCCCAACGATCTGATTCCAGCTCGCATAACGAGGCGCAACAAGCACCGACACGTGCGTACGATACCCATTCGGCTGATGATGACTCGAAACCCCGCTTGACTCGGTGGGGCGCCCTGATACGTGTTTCACAACGTTCGTGTGCGCCCGCCAAGGTTCTCCGACGAGATAGGGTCACGCCTGGGAACGTGTGAGTCGATGTACCGCTCACGTACGTGAACAGCACCACCGCGTCGGATGCAGGGACGATACGCATATGGAGCGAACGCGCGTCGAGGAAAGGCTTCCACGACACTGCAGTGCAGTGCCCTCCGAGGAAAAAGACACACACCGTCTCCGAGCGATCTCGGATGCGGGGGAATTCGCAATTGGATCCGGGATAGGTCAGCCAGCCCAACGGGTATGAAGAAGCCCCCCTGCGGCCGGTGTCCTCTGTGAAAGCCATCGCCAGGCCATCCGACGGGAGAACTTCAAAGAGTCACGAGAATGCGAGGCCGAGGTGATGGAGCACACGGCAGCGTGGGGTATGGCGTCCAACGATGGCGAGCGATGGGTGGGCTCCGGGTATGACCCTGCAAATCCAAACTCCACCGTGTCAGTGCCAAGACTTGCTTACATTGCCGAAACGGAACCACGTATCCAAACGTCTGGACGACGTCTCTGACATTGATCCTGTGCTTCTTGTCAACAAGGGGAACGTATCGTGTCGTGTGAGGACACTTGACCACCCCTCCTGCCCCGTCTGGCGAACGTGACAGGACAAGGCCTTCATGATCGCCGCCGGCCCGCGTGATACATGAACTGCTCAACAAAAGCCGTCCATAAAACCCAGCAATACATACCGAGAATGGACACGTCCGGCCCAGTGGCGCTGTCATCCTGCTGGCGCTTCAGTCGGAACGCGCTCGTCATGCAGACCATACTTGGTGTATTCCCAAGGATCTTTGCGGGGAAGACAAAATCTGGGCATGGGGGGTCGCCCGACAAGGACACTCGGTAGTGGTCGATTCCAGGGCCCATACTTGCGACACGTCCAAAATCAGTGATATATAATCGTACACATCTCACGTCAGAGTTAGAGCGGTTCGTAAAGCATACGGAACTGTCAGGACCAGCCAGGTATGCAGCGGCGAAGGGTTTCAAATAGAAAGAAAAGAAAGAAAAAGGGCATAGGACTGGGATAACCAACGTCCAATTCCAGAAAGCAAAGTTTTCAGTGCAGGTCAACACTCTAACCAGCATGTAGATGAATAAAAAAAAAGGCGAAGCGAAAACAAGAGCGAGATCTGGCAAGGTATATTTATGATATAGTGCAATTCAAAACCCCCCACCTTCACCCTGTAGTCTCGTCAGCAGGCAGCGCCGGCTTACCGGCGTCTCGGCAGCTCGTCGTACTCGACCTGCTGGTCAACGGTTATTTGCACACCGACCTTCGATGTTGTTCTGTCCGATTCGTCCTCTCCTACGATCGGGAGCACTACCTTGGCATCTCGCCCTGGGGTTGCGTCGACAGAGCCCCTGTCAATGTCCCATCCGCCCTCTTCCTTACTACCGCGAGCAGCTCCGATGCTCTTGGTGTGACCATGAATGTCACCAATGGTGTACGTCGGTGCACCACGCCCGCGAGCGACACCCACCCCAGTGCCGCTGATGCTGGCGCTCGCACCGCTCGAACCACCTGACCCGCTAGCACTGAAGCTGCCACCGTTCTCGAGCGATCCTCTCACACCGAGGATAATTCGCATACTCATCGTGGCCGTGAGAACGCCGGCCATGCTGGTGACGATCGTCTTGATCGGGTCCGTATTATCGGTGGGAGTCATTATAAAGTAGAAGAAAACGTTGACCAAGTTGACGAGGAGAATAGCGCCATACAGGTTGAGGTGATCACGAAGCATGAGTCGCCAGGGGGTAAGCGGTTTGGCTTCGAGCGTCTGCAGGGACCTCGTGACAGCGAGAGTGAAGGTAGCTGCGTAAAGGATAGTGGGAGCGAGCCAGTAGATACCAATCCAGCTCTGGTTATTCAGGGGTCCAGCAATGCATCCCTGCCCATCGAGCAGATGGACGGAACGATAGAATCCGCAGCAGACAGCAGTGACGACACCCTGGACAAACAAGAGTCCAAGGAGGATGGAGCGAATGCGGACCTGGTGGCCGTAAATGGCAGTGACACGTATGACATGCACGATGGAGGCAGCAAAGAGAAGGATAGCAGTGCAGATAGGCTCATATGGCCAGAATCGCAGGCAATCCGGGTCCTGCTTCAAGGACGTCGAGAAAAACATGACGCCTGAGAAGCGACGTGAGCGGGGATAAGCGCCGGAACTGAAAACGCACCTGCGACAACGAAATCGGACAGGACCCATACCTGGAGGAAGTAGTAGAGAACCTTGAGCGCGGGCCACGCCTTGGTGCGACCGAGTCGGTATGACCTCGGTGTGAGGACGAGGGTATCCCAAGCGAGAACGGTGAGCGTGCAGACATAAAAGTACTTTTGTGCTGACAGATGCGGGGACAGCTTGAGTGAATTCGGGAGATCAATGGTGGTACTGTTGGTAGACATGACGGCGAAGATGAAGGGGGGAGGTCCAGGGAAAGTTGCTTCAACAGCGGCTCCGTTTTATTTTCAGAATCCGACACAGCAAAAGAGTGTATCCATCAGATTTATTACGTAACAAGACCCTATTGCTCTGAGTCACTGTCCTCGTCGCCGCCATCGTCCAGCTCGACCGTTTGGACACCACCGGCCATGTCGACCAGCAGTCCAACGGCCACTCTTGCGCCCGGAAGTTCGAGCACTCCCACACCTACTACGACATCCTCGCAATCAGATACGGCAACGGCGACGCTATATCTGTGCGTATTGCTGCCGCACCGCCTAAGCGTGTCACTCATAATAGCCATCTTTGTCCACGCCCCCATCACCATGGACTCGACCAGCTTCACGTTCCTCGCTACAGTCCTAGTCCTCGTGCTGCTCTCGGCGTCACTCGTTTTCAGATCCTATATTCTTCGCAGGCGATACAGACAGGGCTTCCGAGAGGCCTTTGCTGGCGGTCTTTTTCCCAATTTTGACCCCCGCACATTCAATGGTGCTGGTGAATATGGAAATTTGGGCGTATTTCGCCGTTCTGCTCGACGCATCGGCCCTAAACCTGTTCTTTGTGACACCTGGATACGCCCTGCGGAGAAGGGTGACGCCTGGTCCTCTATTACGGTACGTGGTCCCCGTGGCTCCATTTATATCTGATAACGGACTCGACCAACGTTATTGAATCTCCCACACAGCCTGTTGCTTTGCGCTGCACCCCCTTGCTATCTCCTCTGGCATTCTCACTGTCGCCTCAACCGTCTCCCACATCACCTGGCTCTCCACGTCCACACCAACTCCCACCTTGGTCCGCATTCTACACTCACATCCGCCGTCCGAGCCATGTTTCTCCCTCGGCCCCTTCTTCCTCCCTACCGCCGAGACAGCCACACACTCCCATCAGATCTCCCACTGTCGTCAGCGCCCGATCGCCGTCGGTGACACCGGGACCGCCCGAGCTGAGCGCTGCTGAACAGGATGCCGCCACACTTGCCGTCTGCGTGCTCGTCGCTATGCCAGACGTGTCTACGCCCGTATACCATCTAATGTCCGGTGCCAAGGGTAAAGGCGTAGACCCGCTCGAGTCCCAGACACGCCAAGAGAGTGGCGCTACAGGTTCACTCTTGCCATCATCCCCACACAGACCAGATCCACGCATACCTGGCCACGGTGGGGACGAAGATGGGTTACCGCTGATTGAATTCGGCATATTTGAAAAGAATACGGGAGATTGGGTATGGGAGCATGACTACAAGGCATGATAGCCAGATACGGACTCGGACGACTTGTACACCTTCATCCATTGACGCTTACACTAGAGCTATTACTTCGGATGACCTGTAGCCTCAAAAAATCACCCTTGTTGTATGGTCTTCGTACTGTCGTCCCCTCATAAACTGTATTGTCGTGCAGAGACCTGCTGAAACGTTTCTCGCTTCCCGCCGTTGCACGCACCACGCCACGATCAAGTCATGTCAGGCACTGCGCGCGCACAAAGGCCAGGGGCCAGCACTCTTTTCTTTTCCTCGCTCGTCGAATCTTGCAGGTAGCAGCGGGCGCTCTAACCTAGTGACAGCGCCCAGGAACTCAGGTCCGGGGACGCGGGGTAATACAAACCTGGATCCCAACATCTCGGTACAGCCCCAAACCTAGTCCTTCCTACGACCTGAAGAGGGAATCCGCCAGCAGCACACCCCGAGTGACACACCTACCGAGTTCCCCCGTCCCGACCCTCCTGTCTCCTTCGTCTGGGTCAAGCTTGCCGTCTTGGTCTTTTGTACCCTCTCCCCATGACCGGTACTCGTCACGTCTCTGCAGGTGCCTGTGCCCGACTCCCTTTTTTTTTTTTTTTTCTTGGGGGTCTCTCCTCTAGCACGTGGTTGCTCTCTGTGGAGGTGTCCCACATCCACTTTTTTTTTTTTTTTGGGCACGACATGCTCGCTAGCGGGGTACGCAATACCTATCTTGGGTCTTGGGTTGGGTTTCCGCGGAGGGGGGGAAGGCGCCTAGGATGGACAACGGCGTGGTGTGCGCCGCAAAAACGGTCGCGTGGACACATGTGCTACCTCGCTTTGGTGTGGTGCGTACGAGCGTCGTCCACCGTCAACGCCGAGAGCGACATCGCGTGCCTTTGACAAGTGGGTTGTCATCGCCATGACGAGCTACTTCCCTCCCCTGTCGGCGATGCATGGACGTTCTGGCCGACATGGCAAGGTGGCACATGGGGCATGCCTCTAAACACGCTCCTAAGGCGATGCGCGATCAAGATAAGAAGGGAAACACTCGGTTTAGAGTCCCCCTCAAGACCATCGCAATGCAAGTTGAGCCAACGGTTCGGCGACGATCCCCAAGTATCACACGTCTAGAGACAGATCCAAGCTCTCTAATGACTCTTCTCATTTTAATCCTATACAGTGCTGTTCTGCAGCAGCCGCTTTTCTCACTTAGCATGCTTCCAACAGTCTCTGAACTGCCTTCCACTTCTCGTCCCGTTCTTTGTGTTCGATCTGCGTCAAGCGGGGCATGATCGACCTAAAGCAGGAGGCGATGACAGCGACAGTTGCTTCTCTGATGGGCGAGTAACCGACGCAGAGCTTGGTAATGCACCTATTGGACACGCCCCACCCCCGAGACGCGAGCCCTCCCGAGGGCGATGTCAAGGGTGGCATCGACCCATCGAACACGATATGGAACGTCTCGAGGTGCGGACAACACACCAACACTGCGATCACTGCGCCAACGGTCGCCACCGGCCATGGCCGCATGATGGATGGGTTCGCGGTCCCGAGCTTCAGACTCCGCAAGTGGGGCAGCGACCCCGCCATGCGCGCATAGTCGGTGTCAGACATGGGCGCCGTGCAGAGATGGTCGAGGTCTAGCTCGCGTAGTGCCGTGAACGCGACGATTATGGACAAGAGCGGTTCTCGGAGCTTCAGGGTGTGCCACAGGGGTATGCCTATCACGCCCGATCGCGGCCGGATCGTGAGCGAGTGCAAACGGGACGTGTCGAGTCGGGAGGGAAGGAGGTGAAACGTCTCCTCCGCGTCCGCGTCCTCCCGTCCGTCGCTCATACCGACGAGCAGACAAAACCTCGTAGGACTCGCATACACGGATTCGAAAAAACGCGTGCACATCGCGGGGTCGCCGATACCGAGTGAGAAGCTGCGGATCGTGTCAGGGATTCTACCGTTGTAGATAGGTGAGGACTTGTGGCAATCGATGCTGAGGGTCTCGAGCGTTGGTCGAGTGAACAGCTGGTCCATCGCGGACTGCGGAATGGCGCACGACCGCAGGGTTCGCAGCCTTGACCACTGTGTCGCCATCCTACCCACTTCTCGACAAGGTTCGTAATCCCACGAAAAGCTGAGGGCGATAGTGAAAGAAGTGACGTTTGGACAGAGCTTGGGCAGGTCCGCGATCACGGCTAGTTCAGCTGAGGAATAAGCTAGCCAGCGCACGAGGGAGAGCGTGACAGTGGTCACTGAAGGACCGGCAAAATATCTCAGCAGTGAGATGGCAGAGTCCTCGGTAGCCGAGAGCGAATGTTCGCACCACTCTAGCTCGGTGACATTGGGGAGGAGGGGGAGATAGTCTGGAGGACAGTGTTGAAGAGAGGAGACGATCTCTTGTTTGATCCGCACAGGCACTCGCGCCTCACGTCTGCGGATGATCTTGACACGTGTCGCATACTTGCGGAAAGTCGACCACTGCGTGTCATTTAGCAGTGATGTGGCCTAGAGAATAAATTTGATCAGCACAGGCTCATGAGAGAGTGCGAGGGACGACGGACGGTCGGGAAAATTCTGAGGAGGGGTTCAAATCCATGTAGGTCATGCCAGAGAACATCTAACGCGGGTGAGCTGAGCAAGTGACACGTCCTAGCCAGAGAGGCAAGCGTCTTCTTGCCCATCGGCGGCCCTCGCTGGAACCGGTCATCCGAGTATCTGATGGCGTCGAAGATGAGGTTCAGGACTTCGGAGATGCACAGACAACGGTGCATGACCGTCTCGATCCTATGCAAGGGCGGGCAATCACGAACTTGCGGGGCATGTTTTCATGCAGACGTATTATTATGTACATCCAACCTTTCTGGTAGTCGACGACGAGACGCAGATCAAAAATAAATAGCATCAACTTGTTTCGATCAAGTGACCTCAGGGTTATGAGCCCTGCGCGCTTCCTCTGCGCCATGATGCTGTACTAAGCAGTCGCTACGTGCATTCTTACCACACTCGTCCGCCTACCCTGCAGCATACTATCCCAACCGTTCCGTGAACAAGATGAGGATGCACCGTCCGTCTTGCCTCATCCATCTGGCCTGCGGCTCGGGCGCGCGTGTTCCACTATACGCTCAGTGACCGATACTCGCCATCCCCGTTCACTGGTCAGCCATTCCTTTGTCTCCTCACCCTGCACTCACGCCGCGTGGCAAGTAGTCCTTGGAGGATGCAAGTCATGCAGCCACAGCACAGTGGGGGGGGTGCACTTCTAGACAACCCTTTTGTTCCTCCAAAAGGCGACGTCTGCTTCATCGAGAACCTCCCTCCCGAGCTTCTTTCGCACATATTCGAGGTTGGCGTGGTGGAGGGCGAGGACGACGGGGATGTCCTCGATAATCACGTCGACACGACAGGCGAATCCGAATCCGAAGATGGGGGAGATGAAGAGGAGGGGGGGGAGGAGGAGGAAGAAGAAGAAGAAGATTCCGATGCCACAGATTCCTCTGATTTCTCTGAACCATGGCCTCCGTTCCAGACCGTCGTTTCCCATGTCTGCCGTCGGTGGCGCGATGTCGCCTTCTCGACGCCATCTCTCTGGACGACGATTGTAGTCGGTCCGGACGCCCGTCCACCATATCAGTACGTATCGACGCTGTTGGAGAGGAGCAAAAGTCTACTCATTGATATCTACGTCAACTGTGAACCCCGGGAGCGCGATGAATCTAGCGAACACGAGAATTGCACCGGACCCGTCGAGGAACTACCTTCCGACGCTGATCTCAGATTCTTATACTCTCTGCTCGTTCCTCACATCCGTCGTTGGCGCACCATCGAAGTTCAGGTCCTAGAGTACCACCACGTGTATGTATTTCTCAGTGCGGTCTCTGATCCCTCCGTCTCTGTGGCTCCTCAACTCACGACGCTTGAATTGTACCACCACGAAGACACGGAGGAATTTGACAACTTTGGGTATCCTAGCATATCAAAGCACGTAGTCCCTTTCGGTGGCTCGGCCCCTTGTCTCACGAACTTGGTCCTTTGGGGAGTGCACGTGGATTGGGATCAACCATGGATCGCCTCCGCATATAACCTTGTAGATCTCGAACTTGCATATCATGCAGAGGACGTCCGTCCATCTTGGACACAATTTTCCACCATCTTGCGCGGTCCTTCTTCCCTCGAGAGGCTCAGTCTACGTCTCTCGGGGCCCTCTGGAGAACCCCCGGTATGGTTTACCGAGCCATGCCCTGGAAACTCCGGAGATCTGGATACTCCCGTCCCACTTCTTAAAGTGACGGACTTCATCCTCGCATTCCATTCGCCCGCACGTGCCATCGGGCTCCTCCGCAAGCTCTATCTCCCCGCCCTCAAGAATTTGTATCTAGACTTTGAAGATGGCGACTACACGGAGTTGGTCCATGAACTTGCCGGTCCGGCTACTTCTTTGTCTCTACCGTCCACCCAAGAACGGCCACGCAGCTTGCTCAGTGGCCTTGAAAGTCTCAAATTGGCTGGACTTCCCTGCCGTACCGAATGTGTCAAGACGCTCTATGGCGAGCTTCAACACCTTACGTCACTCAACATATCGTTGGACCCGCACCTTCCCCCGTTGTTCCTCGACATCCTTTCCACACCATGTACTCTGGTGGGACGTGGTGACATATGGTTGCCCCGACTGGTGACGCTGTACGTCTCTGGGACATCTGGAGATGCTCTTCGTGAGGTCGTTCTCAAAAGAAGGGAGGCAGGAGTCCCTCTCGACTCGTTATACGTTGAGGAAGCTTGTGTAGTGGAAAAAGAAGACGAGAAGTGGCTCAGGAAGAACGTAAAGACATTTGACTTCTTCGAGGGAAGCGATGACGAGGACGGTATAGATTTCGAGGACTCGCTAGAGGACGTAGATGAATGGTCGGATGTGGATTAGTATACTGTTACCTGAGGTACGTCGACGGCGTATGGTCATGGTTTATGTGAACAAGAGAACATTTGCTTGGGATTCACTGGATCAACGGTCCCCGCAGCATACACCGAGCTTACAATAACTGCATGCGTTGCGACTCCTTAGGCCCTCGTTCTACCTGTACCCACTCTATTTGTGCGTCCACTGCGGTGCGCGCTTCTGTAGAAAGGCATCAAACCCTTCACTATGATCGACAAGACCAAAGGTTGAATGGTAGAGTCTTGACTCGAAGTGCAAGCCCGCCCTCAGCCCGAGGTCTTCGGCTGAAAAACTGTCGTTGAGCTTGCGACAACAACACTCCAACGTCCGTCACTCGCCTACGTTCACCGCTTCCTTCGCCATGGACACGACCGGTGCAGAGAAGCTCGCTATCCTCCGTGCATACTCGATCGCTCGTGGGACCGTCTCATTGACGTCGAACACTTTGGCGACGAAACCAGCGGCAGCGCCGTCTTGGGCAGTCATGTTCTCGCCGGTCAATATCATATGCATTGCCTGTCAACGCCGGGATCAGGTGAACGTCTATTTGAGCTGTGGCCGTCATACCAGGGACTTTCCGACGGCGTGGATCAGACGCTGTGTGCCTCCAGCACCAGGGATGGTACCGAGCTTGATCTCGGGTTGCCCAAAAACAGCGTTCTCCCCAGCATACAGGATATCACACATCAATGCGAGCTCACAACCGCCCCCTAGCTGTCAGTGGTCGCACGGCTCAGTCCGCAGGGCGTGCTAAGGCACCGCCAGAGGAGCAGGGGGCTGACGCACCGCGTACCCGTTTATCGCGCCGATGATTGGCTTGTGTATGGATGCTATCCCGTCGTTGAGGTTCCTGAGATAATCACCATCGTAGGCACCGATAAAGTCGAGCTCTCTCTGCTCCTTGATGTCTGCGCCAGCTACGAACGTCAGGGGGTGTGGGTCAGCAAGGAACACGGGTTGTGTGTCGGTACACGCACCGCAAAACGCTCTGTCGTTTCCGGTGATGACAATCGCCCCGACAGCAGGGTTCTTGTCGTATGCCCGAAGTGCACTGAGGAGTTCTGCTATCAAAGTGCTGGAGAGGGCGTTGAGGACCTTTGGTCGGTTCAGGGTAATGATCCCGACGCGATCTTCGTCCCGCGTAAGAATGGCGGGCTCAGACATGCCTTTCTTTGCTCCAGAAACTTTTGGTGAGAGCTCAAACTACTTGATGAGCAAGTCCGAGGCAAGGCGTCAGAGAAACGGGACAACCCATTGAGCTGGCTCAGGCTCCATTTCGTTCTAGTTATACTCTATACACAATCAAAGCCTCCACTAACCCTCGCGTAGGCCTCGCTAGGCTTGCAACGTCATCAGAAGTGTAACACGACAAGAATGCTTTCGCTGATCAGGTCAAGTGGAGCTGTACATACCCATATCGCGGAGTTTCGAGTTCGCTCGGTACGACCACCTTCGAGTGTTCGATGTTTTCACCCGTCCTGCCCGAAACGCTGTCTCTACAGCATCACCCGACAGCGCGCGACAAGGCCGTATCCACGCGTTGGCTTCCTGTCGGCACGGTCATCCTCTCGGTTCGATCGCTTGCAAGCGTTCTCCTCCCAAAAGAAAAGGGTCGCCGATGCGACTTTTGCCACTCGCTTGCCCCTCGAGACCGAGGCTGCCTCCAAAGATGCACGGGATGCGCCTCATACTGGTACTGTGGTTCCAAATGTACGCGCACGATCCAAGTGAGACGTTGAGTACTGCCCGACGACCGACCGATCTCTTCCACAAGGTCAAACTTTGCATTGGCGTACTCACAAGAAGTACTGCAAGAAAATCAACACGTTCTGCATGTCGCGCCAATTCAATCAGCTCGAGCCACATGAAAAGATCGATGCACTTTTCCTCACGCACTTGCTCGCCGAGTGCTCTGCCAGAAGCGCGGAGATGAAAAATGGAGACGACCCAGATGTGTCGGTGTTCATGTCCCTGCTGCCAGGTCCGGTCGCGGGAACGGGCGTGCCTCCTACATGCCCACTATCGACCAGTCAACGCCCTCTCCAAACTGCTCACGAACTTTTTTCGCGTTGCGGGAATAACAACTTTACGATCCACAGTCATCTGACTACTATTGCCCATGGCGCCTTTCCTTTGGCAAGCCGGTTGTTCAATCATTCTTGTATTCCAAGTGCTGTTGCAAAGTATAGGATTGCCCCAGCACAGGAAGTGATGATGGAAGTTGTTGCGATCCGCGACATCGTCCCAGGTGAAGAGGTATGTACTATTTGTCATCAAAAAGGCATGCGTACTCAGGCGGGTCCATAAGATATGCATTCCTTATGTCGACCCCGCCCTTTTTGAGACACGCCAGCAGATGTTTCGGTTCACATACGGTTTCACGTGCACGTGCCCATCTTGTACAGCTTTCAAGCTACTCGATCCATCTTGGCCTGTGCCAGACGGGGAAGACCTCGAATCACTCGGAACTTCTCTTCGCGAATTTGTGTTCCCAAGTCAACTTCCCGACGCACTCAGACTCCCAAGGTCGCCCGTGAACCTCGAGACCGTACCTTTAGAAGTCCTACGCATCTTCCGCGAACCTTGTCTCACGGGTCTATGTGAATCGTTCAGCACATTTTCGCACGATGGACCGTTTGAATCTGCCCTTGAGATCGGTCTGATCATCCTCGCTTTTTACGTCGTCATCTATCCTCCAAATTACCCTCAGATTGGTGGGTTTTCTGACTTCTCCCTTGTAGCGGAGGATTTGACTCCTTCGTTGACCAGGGATGCACTTTCTAGAAATGGCAAAGACAGCATGGAATGCCTTTATCATGACGCAGGGCGCTGACTCTTTGGCACGACCTGTGGCGTCCACGTTGTTGGAGCAAGCCAGTGCGTACCTTGAGCTGAGCAACCAAGTCTGGGCTGTGATTGGGCCGGAGGGGGATGAGGGAGGTCCTCTGGTAGAGATCCAAGTCCTGGAGCGTCTGTTGAACGAACAAGGATCGCGATGACTGGTTTGCCTGTTAGTCTAGTGGTCTGTACTTGGGGGATACTACCAAGAATAGCAATTCATCTGACTCAGCAGCACCACACAGGACCGTCATACGTGGCTACACCAGAGTTTCACACCATACGCCATTCGCTACGTTTCACTCTGGAAGTTCGTGCATAATTCAACGTACAGCCCCAAGTACGTCGGGCAGAATATGGAGGCATGGGTAATGCAAATTCCACCCGTCACACGCACATGGTTAGCACTCGCAGTGGCAACCAGTCTAGCAGTCGTACGTCCAGCAGTGCTTTCTCCTCCCTGTATGAAGGACTGAACACGTATTCGGTGTCACACAGCAATGTCAAGTCGTTACTCCACTACAATTGTATTTCTCTTTCAAGTCCGCGTTCACTAATGCACAAGTCGGTCTCCTACGTCCTGTTTCATGCGGATAATAAGCTCATCTAGATCTGGAAGCCATGGCGTATGCTTACCACCTTCTTTTATTTCGGTCCACTCTCGCTAGATTTTATATTCCACCTTTTCTTCTTGTGAGCGCATTCTATTCACTCTAGACTGGGACGAGTTATTTAACGGCTTTCACCTCTGCTCAGCATGCGGTACAGTCGTATGTTGGAGGAATCGTCGTTTGCGAATAAGAGGGCGGACTATCTTTGGTTACTTTTGCTTTCGTCCCTGATGCTTCTGGTGCGTCTAGTTCTACGGGGTCATGACACTATCAGCCAACCTGATTCCTCAGGCCCTATCGCCACTGGTTAACCTTCCGTTTCTTTCGTCTTCGCTGGCCTTTGTTCCGATCTATATATGGTCCAGACGCCATCCAACCACGCCTATCGCGCTCTTCGGCATCTTCACCATATCTGCACCGTATCTACCGCTAGCGCTCGTCGTGCTCTCTTGGGTGATTAGTGGGACGTGGAAGGCTGCTGCAGGTGATTTGATCGGATGTGCCGTTGGCCATACCGGCTGGTTCTTGAGGGACGTATGGGCCAGGGAGATGGTTGGGGGGTACACGCCACTCAGTCAAGCTCCAGGGGTTCTGTGAGTTTAGTTTGCCTTCAACTGTCTCGCATGCCTGCGTACTGACATGGACGTATATCAGAAAACGCCTGTTTGGAGACGTCTGATGACTGCCATCGTGCATTGTATCACGTTTCTTTATCACTCATACAAGACGGGATGAAAATTGTCCTTGAACGCTTCTTGTCGTCGGTTAAGAGTGTATGGTAAGGTCACCTGCAGGAAACGGAACGGTCGACCGGAAGATAGAGCGGAGGAGAGAACAGAGGAGCTGATCGTCAAGGCTACAGTGAGACAGACTGGGGCTCTAGCTGAAACACCTCTTGTTGAGCAGCATCGAACTTTGGAATGTCAGGCTCTTGAAACCAACGGTGACAGATGCCAGGTCCGTTGGCGACCACGCAGTCCATCATCTCTCACACCAGACGAGCGCAGGGAATCCCGTTGGGACATTCCGCCTCACTTCCATATCCTGCAGTTGTGGGAACGATGATCTTGATCTCAATTTGGAAAGAGCCGCGCAAGCTTACTGGCTTCTCACATTTCCTTCTTCCCTCGCCTTTTCCTGATCTTCGACAGGCAACCCGCGAGGGCCCTGTCATCATTGTGAATGCGAGCCAGCATAACTATGACGCTCTCGTTGTCTTGATTGACCAGGATCCGTCCATGTTCCATTATTAGTCACAAAGAAAGGTGCGCGAGAGCTATCATTGAAGTTCCGCACCCTTATTGTTCGTGCGATGTCGATGGATGTGACAAGAGACACCTGCATTGCCCTGCGGAAGCTCTGGGATGAACGTGTTTCTGTCGGTGCTGAACTGGTCACCATTAGTGAGTCTCGCCACATTCCCACGTCTCGAGGGTCATCGATGAACTCAGCAAGAGCGACTGGGTGCACTCCGCATGCCATAGTATCCGCGACCGCACACAATCATTTGAGTTTGCGTTCGCTCTCCACGACGGACGCTTCACTATTCAACGGATCACCCCGTGAAATTTGGAGAACCCCGAGTTCGCTTACCTCTCTGCCTGTCATACGACCGTTGGCGACGAGGAGAGTCGATCCACTTGGCCTCGGCGATGCGGTTCGCTGGATTCCGGTCTGTGAATGGGACGATGTGGGCAGTGGACGATGGTGAGGCCAATAGGATCACGTCGATGTTTTACGACAACATGAAGGACGAGTGTGGTCGGCTAGATTATACCCGCGCAGCGTTCGCGTTGAACCACGCGATGAGAAAAAAAACTGGTAAACGTACCACTCGATCAGCGTATCTTTTATATACATACCGGTGCCTAGTTCTCTCTGCAATTGTTCTGGCACCTCTTGCTTTATTTGCTGTTTTGTACTTGCTGTTTGTCGCCCGTCGCATATCTGATCTGTTATTCATATCCCAGGACTCTGGCACAGGTGGACAAATAAAACTGTCTTCCTGTTCGTGAAGGTCCGCTACAAGTTAACTACAAGATCGGTCTTTCTGCATTGTACCGTAATTGCCCGAGGACAATTTCATCCACGATATTTACCAAGAAATGTCGACCCAATGTGGCGTGGCGGCAGTCCTCGAATATATATGCCCTACCTGGCCATCATCAAACTCACGCTCGTCTGAATCAAGTTCGTTCTCCAATTCGTTCTGGCACCCAGATGACGCGCCCAGTCCCCTTCTATCCGCGCAAACTCATCCTGAGGCCACAACGCCGTCCATGCTTTGGGAGGTGGGAGGAAACTGAGCTCGCTGGTAGTGGTGCATCCTCCCCATCGTCGTCTTCGTTGCCTCTACTATCTCTTCGAGGCACTTTGCCTCGTCCATGTCCATACTAGCGGTTCTCAGTTTTCCGAGAGGGGAAGAAGATAATGGAGTACGATCGTCACATAGGTAAGATTCTTCGTGTTTTTCTTTGACGTCTAGACCTCCCCAGATGAAAGGGTAACCATGTCGGGTATAAGTAAGCAAACGATGTCGACCGTGTTATCGTTAGGTTTCGAAATCACATGTAGAGGATAGTCCATAAATCCTAGCATCATTCCGCCGTGAAGGACGTCGAAAAAAGGGGACAGTTCTTTGCATTACAAATGGACGAGTGGGAGGTTCCGTACCTTTGTGATACATGAATCTCGCTCGTCGACAGTTGGAACAGCGCTGGTATTCTCCGCGCGTCGTTTGTTGCTTCGCAACTCCAGCTTCCTTCGACCGCCGAATTGACGTTTCGTGCGCTTCAACATACTTTTTGTCCACGTCGTTGTCAGGTTGGCTGCTTGATTGCTGCGTGACTTCAATACTGATCATTGCCATTTCCCAGGGGTGCTTGGTGCTTTCACTGTCAGTTTAATAAAAGAGGTATGTCGGGAAAAGAACGCGAGAATTTGTACGGGAAAGGACAACGACGAGTGTGTGCCATCGTGCTCTGGTAGTTCGACTTTGACACCTGCATCATTGGCGTTTGGCGGGCTGGCTCACGTTGATGGGAGCGACAGAGCTGATGACCAATACGAGTATAGGTGTGACGGCAGTAGATGCGACAGAACTGGATGGGGCTGGGTGGCGAGTGTAAGCCGATAGCCACTCCTAACATGCTGGCCCTCCAATCAGCTTCCTCACTCAAGATTCCTTCTCCTTGCATGTCATCCTTCAGCATTCCTTCCCTGACCTGCAGACCTCCGGTC
>JBBPKN010000489.1:0-38199 GCA_038089275.1 Pulveroboletus cf. rosaemariae
TCGTATCATGTCAGTCCCCCATCTCGCTCCCCCCCCTCCCCCATGTCCTCAGTCCCTCCTCAGGGCCCGTGGCTCCAGCTCCCTCTCGAGTTGCTCGAGTCCCTCCTCGTCCTTAACCTCGACCCCGCAGCGGTCTCCAACGCCAAGACTCCCCCCCGGTGTCCAAATTCTCCACACGCCGCTCTCCATGCGCGCCCACCCCCTCGTCCACGTGAAATCGATAGAGGTCTCCACGCGCTGTCAGACCGCACTCCCCCTGACTCGCCCCGTCGCCATTTCAATTCCCTCCCATCGTCATACACCACTCCCTCCACCCCTCTTCTCTGCCCTATACCAGGAAAGCCAACTCCGCCGCCCATCGATCCCGGCTTGTTTCGTCATGTCGCAACGATCCGTCGTCTGATCGACGAGGCGGCCGAACTCTCGGTGCGTGCATCGTCTGGTCTCTCCTCTGCCACTCTAGCATCCATGCGTGCTCCCACCCTTGCCCCATGGTCCACCCCCCAGAGCCTCGGGCTGGACAGTTCAGCCAACACGAGTGGTGGAAGGAACGTCGCGATGAGTGCCATGCGCGTACATCGCCTCCGCGCACTCGCCGTCCAGAAGCTTGCCGCGGCCTACAAAGCCGACGAGATCGCCAGCAGCGTCATGGTCATGCAGGGTGGGAGCGTGTTCGACGACATCGCCGATCGGGTCCTCAGACAGGGTGCGTCTCCGTTCGTCTCCCGCGGTCCGTACCTCTCCAAACACGATCGCAGATCCCAGCGATGCTGATGCGAAATACGTACACTTTTTTCACGAAAAGATACCCTCCCGGTACGTGAACCACACTCGGATGGTCCCCTTTTGACTGTCAGAACAGTGCAAACAGACAATTGGCAGAGTCCACGACTACCCAGGTCCTCGACGAACTCATCGCTGCCAACCCGCAGCGCCTCGAATACTACCGGACACGGGGCATCGTACATTGTTTTCGCGACGAGTACACCCCGGCGATCAAAGACTTTACATACGCCCTTAAAGAGGCCCGTGTTGCGCGCAAGAGCCGGACAGCCCACCGTACCATCAAGTTACCGTCCGATCGGGGAAAGAACGGCAAGAAAAAGAAAGGCTCCCATCAGAACAACGGCCGAGCACCACCGAACGGTACAGGCGATTCCACCGAAGCGTCCCTGGTCGAACCGCCCGACGGAGAACTGCTCTTGGTTCACCCGTCTGTTTCGCCCGACGCACCAGATCCCATCGAACCTCAACTACTCTTCTTGAGGGGTGCGACCTATCTCCAGCATGCACTCTATCTTATCGAGTCCGCGATTTTGAAACTCGAGGGCATAAGTAAGGCGAGTTCGACTGCCGACGGTACCGAGTTGCGCCTCTGTTATCTCGTCAACGGTCGCTATGGCGGTGTCGAGATCGGCAACCCGGATGGTCCTTTGGGAAAGAGCAACGGTCCAAAGGTGCGCGCTTACAGAAGCGCGCTGGGAGACGAGAGCTTCCGCGAGGATATTTGCGGCCACTTACGCAAGTGCATTCGGGACCATGAACGCTTCCTTGCCCACTTTGACACGCTCCAAGGGCCGCCACCGATGGCCGCTGGGGGCGCACCCATCGACTTGCCCCGGAGGGTCGAGATCGCGTTCTTACTCTCAGAAATCATACGACCTGGGAATCAGAACAGGGGAACAACAGGTCTTGCTGGAGCCGAGTTGAGCCTGCCGCCCATGTTCACCACCTACCACCCTCTGCTCGTCGAGTCCCATTTTACCATTCTAATCTGCCAGCTCATGCTTGCGGAATTGCCGACGCTCTTGACGACGTTTGCGCACTCGGCTGTCCTGGTCGATGCGCTCGAAGGATACCCCGTTTTCATGCCCCCGCGGTCCATGGCTCAAGCAGAGTTCATCGAAGTGCTCGAGCGTCTTGCATCAGGCTGGAAAACCGGTGTCCAGCCCTACTCGACGGCGCGGGCCGGATCCGTCGTAGCGAACAGGCTTGCGATAGAAGCGCCTCCCGTGTCGCCATCGAGCTCCCTGCTCGAAGTGATGTCGTCCTCCTCGGGCGACACTGCCGATTCATTTTCTAACCCGGTTGCGTCGGTGTCCCCGTCTGCTGTCGTTCACGGGGGGGCGACACCCCCGTCGAATGCCCCTGGTGGTGAACGTTTGCAGACTCGTGTAGACCTTGTCGAGGCGCTTAACTGCGCCCGGATCTTACTCGTCCCCATCGCGGCGAGACAAAAAGAACGTGCTTTACAGGCTGCGGCGGCGGAAAAAGCATCCAATGACACCAAGAAGAAGCCGTTGAACATCAACATTCCACTTCACGGCCCCCGGGTCGAGATCATCCTTGCCTGGCTCGCAGCCGTTCATTTGGTGGAGTTTGAAAACCTCGCTTGACGCTCTCGTGGACTCTGACGGTTAGGATGGGACGTTGGCGGATCGGAATGAAATAGCGAGGATCTCGTAGAATCTATGATGTGGAAAAAAAAACAATCAAGGGAAAAAAAAAAGGACGGTCGAGTGCACCCGGTGATAGATCCGCTCGTCGGACTGGTGTTATTCAAATCGAGAATACATTGTGTCATTTCAAGATGTCACCACCCCATCCCCAAGTATACTGCCAGTAGGGTATTGAATTGGACGAACGTTTGATTGCATCCTTGAGAGCAGATCAAGCCACCACCATGCACCAGCTGCATGTTGACCGCAAGGTCGGGAAAAAAAAGGGAGACGAGAACGGATTAGCAATCCTTGTCCGTCCGTGTCATCCTCGTATTCAGGTCCTCCTTCGCTTGCCGTACGAACGGTTCGAAATAAGCGATCATGTATGGAACAGACAGGGATGCGGCCAGCACGATAGGGATGAGCAAGCCCACGGTGGGCAGTAAAGTAGCCGGGAGCACGCCCCAGTACAACGGTTCCAAGATCACGACGAACGGCACGGCCTTCTTTCCCCGTTCGTCATGGATCGCAAAGTGAGCCGGCACACCGTCGCTGCCTGGGTGAGGACGGGTAACAGCACCCGGAGTGGGAACAGGAACGCGAGGCAGAGGCTGAGGCGCAAGTAGGGTCTGACTGGGATGCAGACGTTGTACAACAGGGTGCGATCGAAAGCCGGGCGTGGGGACACCGGCGTCCACGGCGCGGATGCGTGCATATCTGGAGCGCGTGGTGGGAGTGCGTCGTGTGGGCGACGTGTGGAGGAAGAAGCTGGTGTGTGCCGTGCTCTCTCGCCTCTCTTGCCCGGGCGGCGGCGTGGTCGAGATCACGTCTCGCTCTGATAGTCGAGCGAGAAGATCCTGCGGGGTGTACATCGCTATCGTAAAGTCCGCGGGTATCTGTTTTGTGGGTGGTTCGTAAACTCATCCGTCGGGTGGAAGAGCCCAGCCGTTTGGGCGAGCGAGAGAACGTGAAACGAGATGGCTGACTGATAAACTTACGGAAGCGGGCCAGGACAGGCGAAGGGTGAAGGTGGAGTAGGGTGCCCATTTCTCATCGTCCAGGTCCAGGAGGAGCCACAGCTCGTGGGGGCACGAAAATGGGTAGGAAGGTGACACGTCGTCGTCGTCTTCTTCACACACTTGATGGAGAGGTGTATGAAGCACAGCGGGCTCGAGCGTCCATTGCCGCTCATTATCAGATGGACGAAGCTCGGACCTGTCCAGGACGAAGCATGAGGGGCGCGTGTCTCTCCTCACCCGAACGAGGTGTGGTAGGAAACGCACCAATTTCCGACCACATCCCACGGAAGATCAACCGTGCGCTCTCGAGAGGACGAGAAGTTGATAATTTCCGTGTTGGCGGCCACCTCGTGACATAAGAAGGGGAGGAGATAGAATAGACGGAGCGATCGCTGGCTGGACAAGCTGAGCTTCATGTGGCGGCGTTGATGAGTCGGTGTCAAGTCAACGAGCGAACGCCGTCGACACGGATGACCCCCTCAAACCTTGTTGGTCCATGGCGACACTGATCATCGCACCAATTCAATTCACCATCACGACAAGACAACATAAATGAAAAGCTAGACTAGACAGGCAGATAGCATTTGCACGAGGCATACATCCATGAATGGGCGGCCATCTAGGCATGGCAAGTCTATCAACGCCACCCACATTGTACTGCTGGACTCAAGTCCGTCGAGAAACTGTCACGGACTTTCAAGATCTCGTAGCTAACCTTGATTTCCATGCTCAGAGTAACGTTGATGGAGACAGCCACCTGCCCACTCACCTTTGATTCTCAACCTATGCATGCCGTCCAACAGGGAATGCATTCCGTCACGGACTGCCCTGAACCTCAATACGCCACATTTCTCGCTCTCGACATGTCTGCATAGCGCACTCAGCGTGCTAAAGGTCGCGAAACAGCTCGAGAGTGGGCAGCGATATATCCTCTCTTGGTGCCTTGGACTCGCGAGATGGCGGTTGAGGGCATCCAGCGTCCGGAAAATGTTGTGGCAGAGCACACACTCGTACGCGGACCCGTTCCACGACCGATCTGTGGCGAAATACTGAGTGGTGCCACCACCGTTGGTAAGCAGTTGCGGCGGGCGGGTGATGACATGGTCATTATCCCGCGACCGGATCCATTGATTGATCTTGTCGCGATCAGCACCGGATACGCATGACCCAGACTCCAGGTGGCTTATCATTGCCGATTTACTAACGAACCATTTCGTGCACCCACGGTATTGGAATGCACATGGTACTTTCAATGGGCAGTGCACGCTCGAGTTCATGTGCTAAGGCATGTGTCAGTCGGCTGTGAGGACAATGACGAGTCGTGATGGCACTTGCCTCACGCAGGTTGTTTTCCGACATGAAGAAGCGTCGACACTCGACGCAGTAGTGATGAACCTGTCGGTCGTGCTCTTGAAGGCCAGTGGCGTTCCGGAAGAACCGATCGCAGTCGCCGCAGTAGTAGTGCACGTTAAAGCAGTGGTGAGTCAGGTCTTCTTTATCATCGAAATGGGTGTCGCATTGGCGACAGTAAAAGTGTCTGCGACTCTGCACGTAATGTTGTCTGAGGGCCTCCCAAGAGTCGTAGTCCTCATTACAGTCATCACAGATGTGATGATGGGAAGAATCTGAGATGTGCTGGTGGTAAGAGTACCAGGACCCGAACTCGCGGTCGCAGCGACGGCAGTAAGGCATCAGAGCCGACGACGTTCGACTGGAGGAACAGTCGCCATCGCGAGAGGCTTATATTGCCAGTATCCGGGGTCTGACACGCGTTTGATGGGCACGTGACCTATGTTCCCATCCTTTGCAAAGCTGCACTCAACGTCTCCAACGCCCTTCGTGATGTACTCCACTTCGGCACAGAAAACAAAGCGACGGGCACATGTGCGTCCAGAACTCTCAGACGAACAGAAGCAAGAGATAAAGGAGGCCTTTGAGCTCTTCGATACAGACAAGGATGGCTCCTTGGACTACCACGAACTCAAGGTCGCGATGCGCGCTCTCGGTTTCGACATGAAGAAGGCCGAAGTGCTCAAGATACTCAGGGACCATGACAAGAGCGGTCACGGTCTCATGGATTTTGAGGATTTTGCAAAGATCAGTTGAGTCATCTCGCTTCACCTCACGCCTATCCCCCTACTGCCACATAGCACGTTCGCGCCCCGACGTGAAATTACTACCAGCCACTTGCGGCCAGCTTTCTGATAGTGGCCTCACGGCCTCCGTTGTGTTTTTCATTCTCGCTCTAGATGACATCATTTACTCACCTCGAGATTCCAGTGAGCGAGCGGATCCTCGCACGAGATCCAATGGAGGAGATCCGTCGTGCCTTCCAGTTATTCGATGACGATAACACGGGAAAGATCAGTCTGCGGAATCTCAGAAGAGTAGCCAAGGAAATCGGCGACCGCTTGGAGGACGATGAGCTGTGAGTGTGATCACCCCCGACCACATTTAGGGCACGGAGCCCTTTTGAGCGCAGCACCCAAGCCCAATACCCTGTTTCAATACACGGTGTTGTGAGACCGTCCCCTCCCTTTTGTCGCTTTTTCACCGTTATTTCCCCAAACAATGCGACTATCTCTCGCTACCGGCATTCCGTATTTGCTCACCTCTGATCTTCCATTTTCCTTAGGCAAGCGATGATAGACGAATTTGACCTGGACCAAGACGGAGAAATCAACGAACAGGAATTCTTTGCGATCATGACAGATGATCCATGATCTTGCTATAGTTTTTTGGTCTTGTCGAATATGTCGCATGATTATTGTGCTACTATCCCCGTCGCTATCTAAGTATCCTTGTCACGAACCCCGATCGCAATTCGCTTTTTGTCTAGTGCGCTCATTTTTTTCTCATCGATCACCGTCAGCTGTCTGACTGATCATGTCTTTCCCCACAGCTACCTGATCGCTGCCATTTATATTTGTCCTTTCCGACTCGTCTCCACATCTGTACCTCTCGTAATACGGTAGTGCCTTTTTTCCGCACTGACAAGCTCCGCCGAGACGTCGCGTCTGCCCGGCTGTCCGCAGAACATTCGCTGAGTCCCAACCTGCGGACCTCTTGAATTGATGTTCACGAGTTCGGCACCACCTGATCAGTGTCAGCGCCGCACTGTTCAATGATGCCCGAGACGGGTTAGTGCCAAGATCGGGTTGCTCTGGGCCCGCTCACGAGATTTCACATCAACTGTCAGAAATCGAGCTTACTTAGCCCCGGACAAGAAATTTTTTTTAAAAAAAAGTATTCGTCTCGGTTTCATTCGTCCAATTCTGTAAAAACCGTCCCTAAGATTGAGGAATAATAACGCAAGGAACCCCCCGACAAGAACACCGTACCATACTTTACAATCATAACGTATTTGCTACATACTCTGACCAATTGGTACAGTAATAACATGACGAGTCAAGGGACGTCCGAGTGTGATAATGCAGAATAATAATACAGATTCCCCACCACCTTTGATCGGTGATGATAAAATACAGAAAGAGGTCGTGAAAGGCGTGGAAATTCGTTAGCATCTACAACCAGTACCCGGTTAAGCGAGGAGTCATGAAAACGATAGAGAAGCGTGGACAAAAACGTCATGAAAAGCTGGCAAGAGGAGGAATCCAATTGCGGACATCACCAATCCCGGGTACACGAGCATACGTGCGTGGAAGTTGTCTTGATAGATGTGGCGGCGCAGGACCGAGGAGTTGATGGAAGCTTGGTAAGCATGGAAAGATCCAGGCAACATAAAGCAGGAATCGTCGAAGCGAGGACCTGTGGGTATATCGCAAGCGCACAGAAAGGCGGAGACGGAATGGGGACTGCCTCAAAGACAGCGCGGAGTGTGGAAGAATGTCCAAAGGGGGAGGGAGGAATAGCAACAAGGGTGAATGAACACCACATGTTGGGAAGTAAGGCGAATAAGAAGGCCAAGGAATAGAAAGGAAAGCATATTGTTCACAGTCGTCAACGTCAAAAGTCCGACTGCCGTCACATCGAGGGTGAGTGTCTAGCATGACCTCGGACTGTCGCCCATACACAAACCTTTGTTGCGTGTACCTGTAATCTCAAACCCTCACACTTCCCCCGCCCGCACATGCTCCATAGTTTTCGGAAAATCTTTATGAACCTTCATGTGTTGTCCCAGGTTATCGTGTCGGCTAAACTCCTTACCGCACCCAGGATATGGGCATTTGTGCGCTATAGGGGAATTGGTTAACGGAATGTGGCGTCAAAATGTGTACGACGCACGTTTCTCATAAGTGTGAATACTTCGGATATGTCTCTTGAGGTGCTCCCCTCTAGCAAAGCATTTCCCGCATCCGCTGACGTCACAGAGATAAATACGAGCGCCTAGCGTTGTATCTCTTTGGCCACGTCCGACGTTCGTACCGTTCACGGTGGGGACTCGTCGGCCTCGCGACTTTTTCGTGAGATTTGGGACGGGAACGGGAATAGGGAGCATCCTTGCGTTCTTCCGCATCTTCCCCGGTTGTCCAGATGAAGAAGCGGGTGACATGTCAGAGGCAGAGATGAGAGGTGACCTGGGAGAACCCTTGACGGCAGAGGGTGAGACATCTGCGCCATATGGATGATACCGCACCGGATTTCTACCGGCTATGGATCGGGGACGTAAGCTCCGCGTGTTCTTTGACGTAGTCCGGCTGCGTGGAGCAAAGTCGCCGTCTCCAGCGTCGTCCTCCTCTGCCCTGTAATCATAGTCAAGGTCACGGCCATTGAGTTTTTCTACCTCCTCCGCATCTTCACCACTGCTCGTCCCTGAAAGCGACCCTCCAATAAACTTTCCCATGTAGCCGTAAGCTTCCACCGTATTATGTCCATTGGTCGTGCCGGGATCATGAAGGCTCAAGGGCTCAACGTCTGGTTCTCCTTCGGCGTCTTCGTCATCTCCATCGGGTAGCCCCGCAACGCCCATGACGGGGGATACTTCAGCGGGCCGGACGGTTCGTTGTTCCTGCAAACCCTGGGTTTGTACCCTCAACGCATGTCGCTCTTGTTGTTCCTGTTCCTGGCACGTGCGCTCGCAATTATTGACCAACGAGGTTCCAAAGTACACTGAGTGTCGGGGAACAGGGGCAGACAGGACTGGCACACTCATCGAGACATGATTAGCGGGAGGTTGGCTATATTGTAGCGCCAGGTCAAGCGCGGCAGTCGAGTCGGTGGGGACTGTAAGAGAACCGAATGGTTAGTCCCTTGAGATTTTCGTATAAAAAAAAAAAGCATGCGAACCTGAGTCAAGGAGAGCTCGGAAGGCACCAAAGCTATTGCTAGGGCCGACAACGTCAGCTGACCGGTTGTACAGGTCAGGGAAGGGAATGTCGTTTTCCTGTTTAACGCTGACACCTTGTACATACCCGGGAGAGAACGACTGTGTCGACAGTGTGGGGGCATTGGGATAATGCCGGGAAGGAAGCTGTGGATAGACGAGATCGGGGTCATCAGTTGCCTGCTCGAAAGGCTGCGCAGCACCGCAGGTGGCTCTTGCGGCAGAATGCGCGGGCACGGCGACCGGTGGCTGGGCAAGATACTTTACGGAGCCATGTTCTTGCCGCTGGATTTGCTGTATCGGCGGATATAGCGGCTGGAATTTCTTCGCCTCAGGTGACCACGAGTAGCCCATGGCGAGTGAGAGATCCAAGGGCAGTGGGGCCGAAACTGGCTGCTTATAGCACTCTGGGCCGTCTGGCGTGTAGGCGGGAAAGGGGAGCGGACGGGAGCCGATATGGCTGTACGGATAGCCGACCGAAGTGTCTTCTGAGGTCGTGTATGGATAGTAATCGTCACTGCCCGTCGCGACATGGGCTGCCATGTCGTTATCCATATTGTCGATGGAGGGTTCGGGAAGAGGGCTCTCGTTGACGGATGAGGAGGAGAGGGGGGATTCAGCAGACGCGGCAGAGACGTCTGATGGATATGGGCTGTAGCCTAGGCTTGCTTGACGGAGAGGAGAGTGGTGAGAGTGAGCACGATAAGTTTGGACAAGGGGGGAAAACTGGGGGAGAGTAAAGGCTGGGAGGGGGTTGGGGTGCGAGTGCGTAGGAGTAGGATATGGCGAGCCAGACATTCTGGCGGTACCTTTGGATGGGTGGAATGATACCTGAGGGTCAGAAGTGGAAAGAGGATGGAGAGGAGCGAAATAAGCAAAGTAATCATTGGAGTGCGAGGTCTGCATTTTAAGGAAAGAGAAGGACCGTAGGCTGATCCGTGGATCGTATCTGGCGCCAAGATGTGACTGAGGAACGGCCGGAGCGTTCTATGGAAATATGGAATTGATAATGTTGGAAATTGTTGGTCATACCAAGAGCAAGAACCGACGCGCACCAGGCAATCGTCGCTTGTTCAGGTACGGGGGGACCAGCGATCGAGGTGGCTGTAGACCAATTGTAATTTGGGGAGGGGGGGGGGGAGCGGGAAAAGCGGGGGGGCGCCGGAGCGGGCGGGGGGGGGGGCTGGCGGCGATCGGGTTGGCGAGCAAAAGTCGGGTTGCGGACGGCCGGTGGGGATGGGGTCGCGTCTGGGGTCGTCAAGGGTCGTCAAATGGGAGTCGTCGTGCGCTGTGGGAGGGATCCAGTGGGGACAGCCTGGTGGAGCGGTGCAAGATGGGCGGGGGGACGACGCACCGCCGACAGATGAGAAGCTGGGAGAAGGATAGCCGGAGGAGGAGATGTTTTAATGTACTTACCGCGCGTTATTTCACTCGGCTGTGTGTGCGTGTTGACTCTTCTTCGACCCGTTCACGGACACGATCTCTCGGCGTATCTTTCCCATAAGGGTATCCTCTGCGCGAAGTGCTCTCGAAACGGTGTTGGGTGCGAGAGAACTGCCACGACGCACGCCAGTTCCAGTTCCCATCACCGTGTCCGTGTCGGTGATCATCGCACACGTCCTCCGCAGCCTGTCCGTCCCATCGCTGCGTGGACACCACGAATCAGCCTGGACTGGATCAGTTCGAGATGGGATCCCCCCGGCTCGGCAAATCTAAAGTTTGCAACCTTCCATCTCCGATCCCTCGACTGATCTTGATAGCGAACAGGTCAACGTTATCATTCGCCTCTCGTTATGTACCGTTCCATATTCATCCGAGCCCTCTGCAAATCTCACGCTCCTCCCCCCCCCGCTAGCTCTTTCTTGTCGCCTCCACTCCCATACATTCCTTCTCCTGCGGCTCCCCCTCGTCCCCCTTCCCAGTTCCTTGTACCTCGATTGCAAAGGGCACACACTGCCCGTCCCCATCTGCCCCGTGGCCGCCTGCGATGGCCACGTAAAACTTCGAGGGCACCCACACACGCGTCTCATTTCTCGGCTTACCGGTCTCCCCGTCGCGCTCACGCTTCTTGTCCTTGTATTAATGCCGTAGTTCTCTCCGTGATCTCTCCCCCATTCATCCCGACGGCTTCGATGTCCCCCTCCCCCGGTCACCCTTTGGAGTCATCCCTCTGAGACACCGTCCATCTGCTCTGACTCGCTCTTTGGATCGCGCCGTTCATCGCGTATCGATCGAATCCAATTCATTGTCGTCTCTCGCCAGGTCTCAGAGGGACCCTGCTGTCATGAATGTCCGATCATCCTGAACCTTCTTTTTAGTGTTTCTGCGGGTCCTTCCGTTGTTCCTGCCTCCCGCTTTGACACATCTCCCTCGTGATTCCCGGTGCTATCAATATCCTTTGCGTGTAATCAGATGCTTTTCGGCCATCGAACCCGGGAGCGAGCCACTGGACGTAAGTGACCGCCGGAAGCAGAACCCCCCATTCACTGCACGCCATGCAGAACAACGCATCATGCAATGAATGGAACCCAACGAAAGCGGCAATGCGCATCGCCGCACGGATATCTGCGGAGTAGCTTGTTTTATCTCTCCCTCGTTCAGTCCCCCACGCTCTCCGAATGACTGGCGTTCATCCCAGCCTCATCTGAGTCCACTCACACCGCCCAAGCGCCACGTCCTGTGCACTGTGAAATCCCATTTACGGCCGTGCAATCATTGATCAATACAATGGCGAGATACGAGAAGCACCCGTAGCGCCGATGCCGGCGTAAATGGCAAGATTCTGTGGGTGCTGTATTCTTTTGGGACCAATCAGCTTCACATCAGGACGAGAATGAATGCAAATTCGGCACTACCGTATGCATGTGGCAAACATGGGTCCACCTCGAGGTGTGTGACTGATCAAAGGGTATGAGGATCCCAACCCTGGCTGGACAAAGAATACTTGGTCAATAGGCAATTCTTGCGCACGTTTCTGCCCTCACCAGCCTTCACCCTCGATGCAAATTGCCGGGCAGTGTGGAGTAGTCCGATCACCGAAAACTCCCGAACCTTGTCGATGAGCTCAGCGAAGCTCGCTCGCCTATGAGTCCTAATTAAACTATCCAAACTTACCAACATGACACTCTCGGAAAACAAATTCAATCGTTCCAGCTTTTACAAAATCGCCGATTGGGGTACCCGGCTACCTGTGTGGATGGGCTACTGGACGTGCGTCGGCTATGCAACCAAATTGTCGTGATAAATAGGATCACGCGAGATCGTAGGGGGGGGGGGATCGGGCCCTCAAGGCACTGGACCACGCCAACAGCCATCGGATACAAAGTTGCTGACATTGAAAGGTGTCATTCAGTCTACAAGGCACCAGATTGATCATACATGAAATTCCTCTCGAGTCTAGTCCTCTCAGGGATCCCAAGATAGCCTTATCATCGTCCCAGGGAAATTGCAGCGTTCGTAAGAGGCAGGAGGGACGGCGAATGCATAATCACGTGTGGTCCCTGCGGAAATGTCAGCCAGAAGTGCTCCACTGGGCTTAATAAGTACTCGTGCATGAGAATACCGACATACCTTATGGAGAACCTACCGCGGATCTACGGACGACAGCAGTACCCATCGAGTCGTAAACATGCCTTTGCGCCCCGACTACGCAACCCATTCCGAAATCGGTCTCTTTTGCTGAGGAGGACAAGTTTCCGTGTTCGTTTGGGCACACACCCAACACTGTGGCCAGTTCATCTCACCCGATGGAGATATTGCGTGACTGCGGACCCGAATACCGATCGTGCTGATAACGGGAACGGACTCGTTGAGCGTCGTTGCACGCGGTCGCACAAAGGAAGCGTGGGCCGCTTTAGACGGGAACAGGACAGCACCAGTACAGTCTCAGATGAGTTGGCTGCAAAGCGGCACTTCTCGTGAGCAGAGATCCGGTTATGACGCTTGAAATGAAAGGTGAAGAAGACTTTCCAGAAACCGAGATTTGAAAAGGTCGACGCACCGTCAGATCGGGCTGCATGGCGACGCAGTGGAGCATTATCGTGCAGGAAGAGAGCTGTACGAGAATGGGAAGGCGTCGGCGCAAGTAAAGAGAGCCAAGTACTCGTCTGGGGTGCCATTAAGCGAACTCACGACGTGTTCGGCGCGGAAGGTGGTCCAAAGGTTGTCGTGGCGGTCGAGATGGCCCCATGTGCGGGTCGGGCTGAACGGAGGCGCTCCAATAGCACCGCACCAGGACGAGTGCGTGCAGGAGAGCTGAGGATGCTTATCATGGCAAATCTGTTCGGCTCTCCTCACGCCACTGGGTCTCGAGGACGAGGTACGTTTTGGCTGGCGGCGTCGTTTGAGAGCCCCACCAGCTGCTACTTTGCATAACTTGCCGAGATCGGCATCACGGTCCATAGACTCGATTAGTAATACTACGGACTCCGCTGTGGACCATGGACACGTGGTCTTTTGATCCCGTTTTTTTTCCCTGTCCATCCGCCTTGGACAGGGGCTCCGACAATCAAACACATCGTTCCCAGTTTCGTCTGAGCCCCTCGTTTCTGCCCTAAAAACTCGTTCTCGTCGTTCCTCACAGCGTCCAGCGTTCTTGTGCCGTCTTTTTATACGTCTTCTTCCACCAGGTATGCTTTTGCAGCCCTCTCAGAGTATCCGCTTTTGATTCTCCCATCAGGCAGCGTAAAAACAATGGAAGGTCCTCAAGAAATGGCAAAAACCACAAACAGTGTCTCGCACAGCAATCTCGTTGACGAACCAACCCTTGTTGAGCTCAATGCACCACAGAGAATGGTCAGCTTAAGTTTCACCCTTTATCCAGCTTAGTCCCTGACTAGGATAACGCCGAACCCTCGGCTCACCGGCTCACCCCTTTCCCCAGGTTGAACAATTCGCCTCAACTCCTGACTCTGCATCCGGCTCTAAAAGAATCACGCGGTCCCAGACTACTGGACGTCCGACCGTACGCTGGGGGAGATATGGAAGGGAAGACGAGACAGAGGATGAACAACGATCACAGCCAAAGGGTCCAGCAATCCTTAAACGAACATTCGACGCGCGGGCAGTGGACGAAGAGACCGACGAAGAACCTGATCAGGATTCCACGTATCAATCTGCCAAGATTCCTAGAATAGAGCCTGTTCCTTTGTTGCCTGCGTCGTCCTCAATGACCGTCGTCGATGAAGTCGAACAACCTCCAATGGTGGAGGCCCCACCTGTCATGCCTCGTATATCTCCTCCCACCGGAGAATATACATTTTTGGATGCCTCGTCGAGTTCATTCACTGCCGAGCGCCGTGGTCCACGCATACGCACCGCACCGCCTGTACCGGTTCCGAACTTGACGAAGAAGAGCCGTGGGCGACGCGTACCGACCGCAGGGGACGCTACAGCGGAAGGCGAGAGTGTAGAGGGTAAAAAAGGGAGGGTCTACGTATGCAAAGTTCAGGATTGTGGCAAGTGCTTCAGCCGTGGTGAGCATTTAAAGAGGCATATCAGATCCATCCATACACACGAGAAACGTAAGTCCGATCGTATTGTCATGCCTATCCTCGGCCAAAGCAGGTACTAATCGTCCCTGATCAGCCTTCAAGTGTCCTCACCCGTCATGTGATAAACGTTTCAATCGCAACGACAACCTCCTTCAGCACTTGCGCGTACACAAGGGTGACAACTCTTCTCAGACGTCCGTTGACTCGACGACAGGCCCTGCTGGTGAGGAGCCAACTGCCGAAGAAGATCCATCGGTCCCTCAACGCGCCTCCTCGAAGGGTAGCAGCACACGGCGTGCCAGCCGGTCACTTCGGAAGATCAAGTCCGCCGCGTCGACGCCACCCATCCCGGCAGCCCGCCTAGCCGCGTCGCGAATTCCAGGACGTACGCTCCCTCCCCCTCTGCCCCGGACATACTCGATGCCCCCCCTTCCGTCCCTTGCCCCGACATACCACACTCCAGCGGTCGCCGGCTTCATGAACAACACCAACATTGCCGTTTCCTCCCTCCGTACTGCCATCGACGAAAGCGACGGTGAGCTTGAAACCGAAACGGATATTGAAGCGCGGGGCCACGATATCCGTTCCATGTACAGCTTCTCCCGTGATCTCGGTAAACAACCAGTCCGGGACTCGGCATATGCCGTTCGAGAAGCCAGACAAACTGGTCAAATGAGCGGCGAAGTCGCCAACGACAGCGTCGCTAGCAGTGCTCGTGACAAGCGAGAGATACACGAAGCGAACGTTCGAGCAAAGTCTGAAGTCTCGGGAACCAGCCCAGAATCCGACTTCTCCCCAGCGGAGGAGGTTGGAGATCGCCCGGTCGATATACCATCCACAGCGTCGTCGCCTCCCCCCTCTGCTGTGTCTGTGCCGTGATAGGGCAGGAGGCGCGGTGGCCTTGTCGCCTACCGACATCACCTGGGATAGATAATTAACTAATTTTTTGAATATGTTGACCATCTTCACTGCTGTCGGATTTCTCCTCCGTTTTACGTGTGACCCGTCCCGTCTACCTGTCTTGCGTTGTCGTTCCATCTGGTTGCGCATCTCTTACGAATGGTTCCTGGCAAATGTTGTTTGGCTGTTCTCCTTTTTTTTCCCCTTGCCTCTCAGTCATGTTTTCCCCCCCCTCCCCTCCCCTCGTGTGCATAGTAACTCTTTTCTTCCCGTCTTGACCTTCCTTCCTTTCCCTTCTTTCTGATGATCTTCCCTGATATCGACCTCCCCTACTTTTCTTCACGTACTTACTCCTTGTCTAATCGTGATCCAGTCGACTGCTGTCTCAACAGCTTTTTCCTTTTTTTTTCTTCATTTTTTTTCTTCATCGGATACGGTCTGGCATACCTGGAATGTTGTATTACAGCTTATCCCGGACAATTTAGTGCTTCGGAAATAGTCCTGTGCGGAGCCAAATCGCTCGCGCGCATTTCCGTTCGCGGTCGGTCTCTCCCCTGAATGTAATCCCAGACGGGTCAGAGGCGCCATGGGCTAAAAGAAGGTGACATTCCGAGAGAACGAGAAAGAAAAAAAAAAAAGAGGAAAGAGAAAAGACAATAACGACGTCTGCGCGCGTTCGGACTCTTTCGTGTCGTATTGAGAGTGTGTGCGCATGTGTGTGTGCGTCCTATAGATCGGAAATCGCTGTACAAGGCACGGGGTCCCGTTTTGCAATGGAAGGGAGGAAAGAGCCGGCCAGCACCCTGCCAGCGCTCGATTTTTTTATCGTAACAGGGATACGCTTTTCCCAAACATAAGAAGGAAATGCACGTTTCACGCTCCATGTGTGGCCAAGAAGCTTTGGGACCCGGCAGTTCATCAATATTACATCGTTCGTTCTTCCAACCCGAAAAGGGACAACAAAAAAGCGTCACACGGATCCTACAATTCAAGGCCATAATGTCCCCATCAAAGAAGCGCGTCCATACTATGTGTCCCCGATGCGGCCTGAAAAGGGGACGACTCATCAGATCTGGGTCCATCTGAGGACATCGTCGTCGTCTGGCCCAGTGGGGACATCGGACGCAGCAAGGTTACATTGATGGAACACGCGGACTTGATCAGGCTCGAGTGCACCAACGACGGAATGCATCACTCCTCGATTATGGAACAGGACGAGGTCCTTCGCTTGCCATTCGTGTGGGTACACGAGCTTGTTTCATGCCATGAAACAACGTGAGGGACGTCATTTCCAAACTGGGCAAGTCTTGTCAGCTTACCTCTGGCGCAATGGCAGGTCGCTGCATCTTGTACAGCAGTCCTCGGAGCTCTCCAAGATCCTTGATGTGTACACCATCTGGGTACAGTGCCCCATCGCGTTTTGCACCTGCCGGGAGTGGCTCGATGATGAGTTCCTGGGCACAGCACGCGTGAGTCTGGAAGTGAAAGTCCCTTGTAACAGGATTTTTCCATAGCTGACAGAGTGTTGTCAGCTAGTAATCTCTGCTTGCCCCAACGTGCATCGGCTTACCATAGGCAATATCTGGACCTTGGACTCCTCCCAATCTGGCAGCCCCTCCATCGGGAGCTCGAGACCATCCGTCTCCATTCCCAACCCAGTAGGGAGCGCACGAGCCGGCGACATCCAGACGTAGGGATGTGGCGCATAGCGCACCGAAGCTCTCACAGCCAGACTCTTGAGCTCCGGCGACAGAATCTCAAACATCGTCTTGCCCGAGACGAACGCTGTAGCAGCGAGAGGGACCGACAATTCATCTCCGGTGCCATCGTCGTACCTGACCGTCTGACGCTCGCCTTTGGGAACTTTGATCCCATAAAGCGTGGTCACGCGGGGGGGATTATAGTCATACAACGCTGCGTCCATATGCCATCTGCAGAAACGGGTATAGCCCTTGGTTCCATCCTCCTCGGATACGCGGGTTTTGTGAAAGGTTGTGTGGGAGGGGTGTTTGAGGGAAACGGTTGCAAAACCTTCATGATTAGTCACAGTACCATTGCCGATGAGCTGAACCTGAGGCACGCGAGGTATACCCTTGATATATTGGAGAATAGACTGCTTTGTGAACTCGGTCTTACGGTTTCCATGTCCAAAGGTCTCGGATCGTGGATCGAACGCCTGATAGGTGGCAGTGAGATGACAGAGTGTGTGGAACACCCATGCGACTAAAGGGAAAGAGGAGAGGAGACTACCTTGGTGAGGGCATACTGTTGCTCTGGCGTAAGTGAGACATTGCGAAACAAGAGCACCCCATGCTGGTGAGGCGGTGGGAGGGAACGAGTTAATACATGGAGCAGTCATGCCAAGGTGGCTTAGCTGCGAACCTTGTAGAGTGCGTCGTGGACCTCGGCAAACTGTGCTGGCGTGAGCTCACCAGGGTCGATGCCCTTGACCTCGCGACCAAAGTCGACAAAATAGGATGGATCCGCGGAGGCAGGCAGTGGCAAAGGGGTGAGTCCAATGGCCATGGCTGTACTAAGAGGTGATTCGCAACCGGCGTGAGCAGATTGTGCTGGGATGATGAATGAGACGTACTAGACGTGGTGATCTGACCCGAGTAGGACTGAGTGGAAAGGCTAGATGTTTCTCGGTAATATCAGTTATTAAGCATTCATTAACGCGTTTCATTTGTTCGAGCTAGATTTCCGCTGTGGTGAGAAACTCTAGATAAGACTGAGCGCAAAGGGGTAATGTGGCAACTCTGTGAATCGATGGTCTTACATAAAACAATGCCATAGTAAGACTCCCACTGCGACGAGCGCAGAATTTCTGGCGTAACACTCAAACCACCAGAGACAAGATTTCATGCAAACATGAGCATGATAAGCCTACACCAACCGCATCGGTCCCTCTCAAGGCCCCACTACTGTAAATATTCTGAAAACAATGTCATTAAAATGTGTGGTGTCGACATTCTGACTGTTTTGCTGCCATCCATGTAATGATACCACGGCTGGCCCCCTTTGTTGCGTGATTCGAAACCACTCCGCATCAGAACCCCGAGATGCGGGGACGTCTGGGACATCAGATCCGAAAGCAATGACGCTCACGTCTGTTGAGCGATGCCTTCCTCTCGAGAACAAAAGACACTTCCTATATCCGATCCTGGCAATTTGCAGACGAGTCGTCTCGACAGTAGCACCACTGACGTTTGATTTGATACCGGACTCAACAGGGCATGCTTCTGGCTCTCCCCAGGATGTAAATTCAGATCTGTGCGACCATGAAAGGCAGTTCGTTCATCAATTCGTAACGTACAAACGTCCACTCAAAGGTTCTTCGAATCTTGCTACCAGGAACCGTGTCCACACATGTCCCGGTCGCTTGACAAGAAAGGGGGAGGCACCTACCAGATCTAGGCCCATTTGAGGATATCATTGTCGCTTGGCCCAGCAGGGACATCGGACGCAGCGAGATTACATTGGTGGAAAACGCGGACTTGATCAGGCTTGAATGCACCAACGACCGTATGTAGCAATCCTCGATTATGGAACAGGACGAGGTCCTTCTCTTGCCAATCGTGTGGGTACACGAGCTTGTTTCATGCCATGAAACAGCGTGAGGGATGTCATTTCCAGGCCAAGGAAGCCTTTCCAGCTTACCTGTGGCGCAATGGCAGGTCGCTGCATCTTGTACAGCAGTCCTCGGAGCTCTCCAAGATCCTTGATGTGTACACCATCTGGGTATAGTGCCTCATCACGTTTCGCACCCGCTGGGAGTGGCTTGACGATGAGTTCCTTGGCGCCACATGGGTGAACCTGAAAGTGAAGGTCCCCCGTAACCGGATTTTTCCATAGCTGACAGAGTATTGTCATTCAGTAATTCTTACTCTCTCCGACACGCACCGCTTACCACAGGTAACGTCTTGACCTTGGACTCCTCCCAATCGGGTAGTTCTCTCATCGGAAGCTCGAGACCCTCAGATTCTATTCCCAACCCGGTTGGGAGCGCACGAGCCGGCGACATCCAGACGTAGGGATGTGGCGCATAGCGCACCGAAGCTCTCACAGCCAGACTCTTGAGCTCCGGCGACAGAATCTCAAACATCGTCTTGCCCGAGACGAATGCTGTTGTACCGAGGGGGACCGACAATTCATCTCCGGTGCCATCGTCGTACCTGACCGTCTGACGCTCGCCTTTGGGAACTTTGATCCCATAAAGCGTGGTCACGCGGGGGGGATTATAGTCATACAACGCTGCATCAATATGCCATCTGTAGAAACGGGTATAGCCCTTGGTTTCATCCTCCTCGGATACGCGGGTTTTGTGAAAGGTTGTGTGGGAGGGGTGTCTGAGGGCAGCGGTTGCGAGACCTTCGTGGTCGGTGACAATGCCGTTGCCAATAAGTTGAACCTGAGGCACCCGGGGAATGGTCTTGAGATCTGGGTGAAGAATAGACTTGACTGTTGACTGAGTCTTGTTGTTTCCATGTCCATAGCTCTCTGACTGCAGATCGAAGGCCTGAAAGGTGGTGGTAAGGTGAAAGAGAGCGAGCAGCCCGTGTAGGCGGAGAGAGGGAGGGGGGGGGATTACCTTTGTGAGTGCGTACTGTTGTTCTGGCGTGAGAGAGACATTGCGGAACAACAGCGCGCCATGCTGGTGAGACGGTGGAACTTAGCCTGGAGGTGTCATACCAAGATGACTTAGCTGCGAACCTTGTAGAGTGCGTCGTGGATCTCGGCAAACTGTGCTGGCGTGAGCTCAGCAGGGTCGACGCCCTTGACTTCGCGACCAAAGCCGGCAAAGTAGGATGGATCCACGGAAGCAGGCAGTGGTAGAGGGGTCAACTCGATAACCATGGCTGTACTGAGAAGTGGATGCAGCAGGAGTGAAGACACACGGATAAGACGGGAGATAGGTCGTGAGTGTTTTCTGTCACCGCAGTGACGTGTCGGCAGAGATCTGCCCGTCCGTACATCCAATGTTCAACGTTTGGGGCTCCTCAGACTCATTCCACTTGGCCATTCGCAGTATTAGCCAGTGCTGTTCACACCTCACAGATGCCCTGTGCCATTGCTGGACCCAATAGCAATGGGGTCTCATCCGCAGCGGTCCATCTGTGAGTCGTAGGTGATCGCCCAGAAAGGAAACCTTTGCCGTGATGACAAACCTCCTTTTTTGGCAACGACGGTTCACCCATCGCCATGGCGGACTCACAAGTGCGGCATAGAAGGCCAGAGTCGTATTCCTCTCCACCCACTCGCCCTCAAGATACCACAAAGGTGTGTTCTCCTGTTGCTTTATCTATTTCCCCTCTTCCAGATCGTCACCCCACTCAGCCTCCAGGCTTCCCACCCTTCAGTATATTTTACGCCTGCGTTGTCGTCGCATCAGTGTTTGCACTGTTTCAGGCATGTGTATCCGTGCAGCTGTGATGTGTCTCGTATATGACGTTAGTATAGCTTCCATTGAGCAGACTTGTAGGCATTCACACCAGCAAGACTCCCTTGCCCGGTATCAGGACCGGAGTTAGTCCAGCATTCACAGCGGATGTACCACGGCGTGATGCGGTGGTAGAAGCGTTCAAGGTATGCACGGATCTCGGAGCATTTACTTATTGTTCACCCCCATATACAGCATGCTTGGTTGGCGTACGGTAGGTGGATCTATTCAATAATTCCAAATCTGACCATTGCAGAGCGAGATGCTATGGGAGATGACGAGTACCACCCATTATCCCAGAAAGGTTCAAACCTGACAAAAGCCGGTGCCATCGGGTACACTATTGCCGACACCATCGACACAATGCTTATCATGGAATTGCATGATGAATATCAACGTGCCAGAGCATGGGTACAGGATCATCTGTCCTTTGACCGTGACGCAGACTTCAGCACATTCGAGGTACGTGTTGATGCTACCCGACAGAGTGTATCGTGTATACATGCGATGTTTACGTAGACAACGATACGTGTATTGGGTGGTCTGCTAGCTGCATATCACCTTTCGGAGGACCATGTTTTCCTCGAGAAAGCACAGGAACTCGGGGACCGCATCCTTCCTGTGTTTGAGACACCTTCTGGCCTCCCACTTTCCTCTGTCAACTTGCTACGTCAGGAGGGCGTCCCTGACCATGACAATAATGGTCTCGTCAGTACTGCCGAAGCAGCGACCTTGCAACTCGAATTCCGCTATCTCTCCTACCTCACTGGCAAAGACGTCTATTGGGAAAAGGCCGAAGAGGTACGCTTTTGTCCATTTCGCGATAGACTCTCAGATAACCATCTTGATTACGATAGGTCATGGCCATCCTCAAAGCGGCGAGACTTCCTCATGGACTTGTACCTATCTTTGTCGAGTACGTGTCACAGACAATCCTGGCAAGCTCATCTTGATCTCTACTTCTACCGTCAGCCCAAAAAGTGGTCGTTACAGGACTTCAACCATACGCCTTGGTTCACGTGGCGACTCGTATTATGAATACTTACTGTTAGCTCAATCTTACATTCAAGTCAATTTGCTGATGTTTTGCCTCCAGGAAACAGTATCTTCAAACTGTGAGTCTATGTGGTCTTTATTTATTGACTTCTGTGAATCAACTGATTATAGAATCAAACCGAGGCAGTATACCGTGAAGTGAGTTCTTGAATACTTGTGTGAACGATGAGCTCCATTGCATGCTCATACATTGGTAGCTCTATGACCATGCGATGGCGGGCATCCATGATCATCTCATACAAAAGAGCGTTTCTGGCGAGCTGGTCTATACTGCCGAACTCGATCCGCAGGGGGGTCGTCAGAGTCAAGTGTTCGTGGATAACTAGCATGCCCTAGTCTCCCTTTCGATTCTCATTAGGATTCGATGGACAGGAATTGGAAACTCGTTCCCAAGCAGGACCATCTGGTCTGTTTCCTGGGTGGTTCACTCATGTTAGGCGCAACCACCGCTGGAGCGCTTGTAGATCGCGTTTCTGTCCCTCCATCACCGCACGAGCTTTCGGAGCAGGCTAAGCGCGACTGGCGCACGGGTGTGGAGCTTGTCAGGACATGCATGGCTACTCATGTTACTCAAACGTATGTCGTTCCTCCCGTCGCTGCCTGTGGGTAACATATCCCCTTGTTTGTTGCTTTTGCAGCGGACTTGCTGCAGAGATTGTACATTTTCGGACCCCAGGGGATAATGTGAATGATTGGTCAGGTCGGACAGATTGGCATATCAAAGGGTCTCGGTAAGGGGGGAACACTGATTGAGGTGGTCCGTCGGAGTTGATGTCTGTTCTAAACATGTCGACAGCCCTGGGCAGGTACCATCACTGGATGCAAGATACATTTTGCGGTGTGTTTCCTTGTTCCTGTCAGAAAGTACGATCATTATCACTTTTCATCTAGTCCAGAAACAGTCGAATCTCTCTTCCTCGCCTTTCGCCTGACAGGCGACACGCTATACCGCGATCAAGGGTGGGCCATCTTCCAAGCAATTGACAAGCATTGTCGTATCCCCACTGGTGGCTTTGCTGGCGTGAAAAATGTAGATCAAGTCCCTGTCGAACATGACGACAAAATGGAGACGTTCTTGATGGTAAGACTCTTCCTTGGACCAGGACATACACCGGGCTTATTTCAAAAATGTAGAGCGAGACGCTGAAATATTTGTACCTGCTGTTCTCGGATGCAAGTGTCCTTCCATTGAGCGGTCCGTGCCCCCATCAGATCGCTTGTCCCTCTGCCTGATACTTTTATCTCAGATTATGTCTTTAACACAGAGGTATTACGACTCCTGCCAACGTTCGTCGAGCGACGACAGACATACTGACAGGTTCCACAGGCACATCCCTTGCCGATTTTCATGCCTACGATCCCCACAGGGTTCTCGTGATACTTTACGCTTACGGTCATTTATTTGAACGAACGATATGTAGTGGCCTTTCCGAATCAGTAAATACAATTCTTTCGAGTCCGTCTCGGTCAAGTCATACAACTAAGATATAAGGTATGTAAGTTGGATCCCCGTTGTTGTTGTACGCACTCGTACTCTCTACAAACAAACTCTGTTGGCGTCAGCAGGCTCTAGAAACCTGGCAGCCCAGAATGATCGAGGCCAATACTATAAGAGGCTGGATGTATTAGTGAAGCGACCAAGGAACCCCCCGGACATGCTATCTTGTAGGTAGGGAACATAACGAAAGTATTAAAGAGAGTCGTCATCAAAAAAAGCCATGGTAGCAAGTTTGGTAATGTGTATTATATGGTCAGGTCTGAGAGGACGGCAGGCACCTTACATCGCACTGACAACTGCTTGCGCATAAGACTTGCCCTTCCAGGCAGACCCATCGTTTAGGCTAGCGTGGGTGACGTATTCCCATGGCTCGTCGGCTTCTGCGTCGTCCAACGCGATAACGGCCCGAATCGGAGGTATCACTTCAAAATCGAGCCCTACGAATACGCCGGAAAACACGTTGACAAATTAGCGACGCCCATTCCAAAACCCGGAGTCTCACATCAGAACGGAACGAAGAGAGAGAACTCACTTTTCGGTTTGGATCGTCGTGGCTTCGAGATGAGATCGCCCAGCATCAACTCCGTAAACGAGCCAGTGTTGACTCTTGACAGTGCCACGTCATGCTCTTGCTGCTCACGCCCATGTCTACGCCCGGGTACGCCGAGCACACCATCCCCAACCGGTGCTGCAGGTGCCGACTGCTGTTCGGGCTCCTCCCCATCCCAATTCTCCATACTATGCCTCCGAAAAAGCTTCGTCCTGTGGGTGACCTTGAAACCTAGCACCCGTACAGCGGCAACCTTTTCCTTGCGCTCCATAGCAAGCGCGTGCTCCCGTCGCTCTTTGATACGATGACGAGCGTGCTCGTGAGCACGTACCTCCTTGGCGTCGGTACCTTCGTTCAAGCGGGCAGTCGGCGCATCACGAGAAGGTTGGGTAGACTCGGCGGATGATACGGTAGACATGTAAAGAGGGTGGAACTGGTGTGTTGCATTTATATAGGTTGCTCAAGGTGGCGTAACGAGTATGGCGCGGGAACAGGGCTGCGCGAACCGAGCGGGCGGATTAGCTCGCCTGATGCCCAATACATTGCCACGGAGGATCAATTTATGGGCAGACGAGGAAGGCTAGTGGGATGCTCCTCATCATTTCAAGTCATACACAGGACGAAGGCACTGCACCTTGACAGGTCGGACAGTCGAGCGCGATGCAGACAGGGTGCATAGCAGGCAATCAAGCACATAACGTTATCTTATCTCGCACGTTCCAAAGCTTACAAATACCCACGTTCGCATTCATCCGAGACTGCAACTCGTCAGTGTACAATGAGCACAACACATACATCTAGTGAATCATATAACAACATCTCTCAAAGTTTCTTCCTGTGCTCGGGGGAACTCGTGCAGTTCACGTCGTTCATTTTTTAAGCAAGGCGGGAGCTTGCAGACCAGCAGACAACCCCCTGTCTCCAGCATAGGTTGCGCCTGTTCCCTGAAGGTCACCCCTGAAAACGCAGCTGAGTAGGGCGTTAACGAGAGAGGACGTCGATACTTACTCGATACGCAGCAGTGCGTTGTACTTGGCGACACGCTCGCTTCGTGCTGGCGCACCAGTCTTGATCTGGCCGGTGCCAAGAGCAACAACAAGGTCGGCAATAATAGTGTTCTCAGTCTCACCACTGCGATGGGAGACCATGACACCCCAGCCGTCCGATTGGGAAAGTTGTGCACTAAAAGGCGGTAAACATGTATAACATATAACGAAACGGCTTAAACGCACGCCTGAATGGCCTCGGAAATGGTACCGATCTGGTTAATCTAATGATACAAACTATCAGTGTTATTCTGTCATCCAAGCCACTGCACTACTGACCTTGAGAAGTAAACCGTTACAAGCCTTCTTCTCAATAGCGGTCCTGATACGCAGAGGGTTGGTGACTGTCAGGTCGTCACCAACGATTTGAACTTTGCTGCGCTTCGTGAAGCGCGACCACGCCTCCCAGTCATCTTGGTCGAAAGGATCTTCGATGGAAACAATGGGGTACTTATCGATATAGCTAAGGTACACATCGGCGAGTTCAACTCCGGATATCCACTTTTGCGGGTCAGAGTTGGGATTCTTGAAGTCCAAGTCGTATTTTCCGTCCTTGTAGAACTCGGACGATGCAACATCGAGGGCGATTTTAATTTTCCCCTCGTATCCCGCCTTCTTGATCGCCTCCTGGAGAAGCTCAAGTGATTCCTCCGCACCACCTACGTTGGGGGCAAACCCTCCCTCGTCACCGACGTTAACAGCTAGCAAATAAACAGATTAGAAAGGATAATGTGACCTGCACAATGTACTAACCATCAATACCGTACTTGGCACTGATGACCTTCTTCAGGGTGTGGTATGTCTCCGTGCCCATCTTCATGGCCTCAGTGAAACTAGAAGCGCCGGTTGGGAGGAGCATGAACTCTTGGAATGCGAGTTTGTTTCCAGCGTGCGAGCCACCGTTAATAACATTGAAGGCAGGGCAGGGAAGTACATAGGGAGGCTTGACGCCGGCAAGCTCTGCCAAGTGCTGATACACAGGAACGCCCTTCTCGGCGGCACCAGCCTCGACAACTGCGATAGAGATGCCGAGAAGGGCGTTAGCACCATATTTGCCCTTGTTGGGGGTACCGTCCTGTTTGATTAGGAAATCATCGATCTCCTTTTGTTGAGTAACCTTGAGGCCAGAGGCGATCAGCGCAGGGCCGAGGACGTCATTGACGTTGGCAACGGCCTTAGTAACACCTGTTCGAAACAAGAGTCAACGGCATCGCCAGGGAGCACAGGCCGGAGCTCGGCCTACCCTTTCCGACATAGTGGGCCTTGTCACCATCACGAAGCTCGAGGGCCTCGTGAATGCCGGTGGATGCACCAGAAGGTACAGCAGCACGGAAGCGGCCTATCAGAGCCCATAAGCCCGATTCAGTGTGTACTTGTGCGGGGGCAATCACCTTTCGCGGTGAAGAGGTCGACTTCTACGGTTGGGTTTCCACGGGAGTCGAAGATCTGCGTGACAACGTCTCAATGTTGTACTCGGTTCAGCATACATGCAGGCTGGGGTTACCTGACGCGCGTAGACTTTGGTGACTGACATGGTTGAGAAAGCAAAGGCATGAAGCTCCGCCACGGTCGGTCTTATAGGGACCTCCCAATCCTCGTGGGAAACTGATTATCGACGCGGTTTGTCCGACCGTCCTAGGCCGAAAAGGGAGACACTCGTGAAACGATCAAGCCTATCGTCAGCAACTGCCACTGCGGGAGAAAACGCGCATGCGAATAGATTCTATATTTTTGCATATCAAGCTGTGAATTCCTAGTGCGAGGTCCAAAATGATACGCGACGTGTCTCAGTGACGCTTCCGACCCACGCCTTTCTTGCCGACCGACAATAACTTTAGTAATGCTGCCTTGCCACGGTTTTTGTTCTTCACGTTTGCATGCGTGTAAAAGTTCTCGGCCGTTTTCTGCAATACATGTGAGCGTCACCGGGAAGCGGTACAATAAGTAAAGCACTTTGTTAGTTTTCGTTCGTGGCTCCTTCTTGGGAAGCATAAGTGGCTCTTCATCCGAGGATTTATCCCCTACCAGAAGATGAGGCTGGTCAATAACGACATCGTGTTGCGAGACCCTGCCCGTAGCAGATTGCATGATCGTCTTGGACTGACTCTCTTCTTCAAACACGTCATTCCATGACAGCTCCAGGTCATCATCAGCATCGGAGGTATCCTCCGATGACCCTTGTCCTTCCTCGAGAGAACTCTCGTCCGATAAGACTGCTCCGTTAGCTCCGGCCTCACCCTCCACTGGCTTGATATCTTCAGCGACGAAGGTGTTCTTCTGTATGATCGAGTTGAGGTTCTGTTTGACACTTACACCCTCTTCTTCTTCCTTTTCGGCCACTGCCTTGCCCTTGCCCTTGGCCTTTGATCTCGCCTCGGCTACGTTAAGTTCCTCAGGTCGTTCAGGCGGTGGAACAAAAAATGGTATGTGACCTCTGACCCAGTCAGTAAGCATGATTTTGGCGACGCCATCCACATCAGGCTCTCCCCCTTTGAGGAGCCGCCCCTTAGTCTTTGCTAGTAAATTCAAAAACTGTTCGAAGTCCCACCCGTGGGCTGGGTTGTCTGGATCAGGGAGAGGAATGTCATACGTTCGAGAGAGATAAAGCGGTTTGACACGCTGCATTAGTGCGGGTATATGCTCAGACGGCGTGGGTAAGGCCTCGACGCGCACTACGCCCTTGAGAACTGTCGAGCTTTGCGAGTCGCGCGCAGATGTGGGTACAATGCCAGGACAGTCAATGAGATAGATTCGTCGAGTTAGTGCAATGTATTGCCAAACCTTACGGTAAGAGGTGTATCAGTTATTTGGCTACGAGACTGGGCAAAGGTAACAAACTTTGGTTTCTCCCGGAACCGGTGCGACACGACAAACCTTGCCACTTTTAAGGGTGTTTATGACACTGCTTTTTCCGACGTTGGGATATCCCACGAAACCTACGGATATCTGCTTCTTATCCGAATGAAGCTGTGAGAATTGTCGAAGGAGTTGTATGAGAGAACCCTTCCCGAAGGAGTGATTTGGTGATGCATGGAAGGCGATCGTAGGGTACCTTGGGGTAAGGTGTTGAATATATCTTGCCTATCAGAAAAGGATTCACGTTTCGACTGAATGCGACGCAGGCAAACACTCACAGTTACCCAGTTAGGCACCAAATCGCATTTGTTGATAACCAAGACAACTTGCTTGTGTGCCTTTTCCCTCTTCAAATACTCCAATATCGACTCGCACATGGTTCCGAGTGGATCACGGGCGTCCAAGATGTGCAAGATGACGTCGGAAGAATCTATTACCTTGTATAACTCTCCATATATGCGTCGCGAGGTTCCTTTCGCAAAGATCGGCTCGCAATAATCGGCATGTACTGGTTGGAAGTCTCCAACAAGGATTTGCTGTGAATCTACCAAAAATTTTATCAACGAAAGAAGTAAGACGTGAATGATGAATATTATACCTAGCGATCCCTCTGTGTGATGTTCGGTCCGTTCAGCTGCCGCTGCGCCAACTTTACCAAGTTCCTCAAATGTTCCGACGTCTAATCTCGGTCTCTTTCGTTGAGCTTTGGGACCAAATGTTTCACTGAATGGCTCGGTTTCCACGATGTGTGATCGCTACATGTAAATGAAGTTAAGAAATGCGGATGGACGATAGCATGAGCTTGCCTTGCGAGTGTTTGGGTTAGCTGCGTCGTCCAAAAGTGCCATAGGAAGCTTATTGCGGCGTAAAAGGACGGAATACGGGTCATCCTTTTTGGTGGACAGACTCGTCCTGAAGTGATCAAGCGCAATTTGTGATATCACTCTTGTGTTGCCTGATGAATTTCAACCATTCGTTCTCAGGACTCCAAACACAACGACACTTCGACACTCGAATACGCACCAAACCATCGCCGATCAGGCTGCACACGCCCTGGATTCACTTCGTTTTCGCCCTTCTGGAAAGCAGCAGCTTTGATGACGTTTCCGTCCCTGTCTCGGACTGCCTTTCCTCCTGTGAGCATCTTGGCTCGAGCGACTTGTTTCGCATTGCGATAAAAATTCTCTCCTTTAGACTTTTTTAGAGATATATCCTTGGAAGAGGAGGAACGGGTCTTGGACGACGACGACGCTGCTCGTTTCTTTGTCGACGCCATGCTGTAGTGGAGCCTATGATGCCCACTCAGAAACTGGGACGGAGGACGAAACCTTCCCACGGGTCCATATTAGGAATGAGTCCCTATAGTACACAGAGGTGATGCATTTTACACGCAAGCCTTCGAGAGAGAGAGAGAAGTGGATTGTTTTTCTGCAGAGATACCTCGCAGTGCCTGCCCTTTCTCCGGGTCCATGAAACCGGGTCCAGCTAAAACGGTTGACGTGCCATCTTCTGCAAGGCTCTGAAGTACAAGAGTCTTCATCAAGTAAGCACCTACAACACCAGCATGAGACCGGTGATGAAAATGAGGCAGAAACCATTAATATGGCGATCAGGGTGGCAGTTGATCCAATATATTGATGAAGCAAAAGGCACAGGCCGACTTACTAGGTAAAAGGTGCGCAGTATGGCATGAAAATGAATCACACACCTCACGACGTTGCCACTCATCTTCTGTGATGTCCCGTCCAAGCTTCCTGGTCACAGGTGGTCGCCCAACCCTACAAGACCAAGGTGCGAGGGCATCATCCCTCATAGAGTTGTGTCGTTCAATGATCGTCCCAGATTCGTCTCGGGATACAAGAACCTGCCGTTCGAGATTGTTTGAGTCGAGCTTTCCGACGTCGATCCTAAATTCAAGGAGCTTGGCATGTCACCCAACAGGCTGCGGGATGGACACAAAAGGTACACTGTACTTGTTCTTAGCAATCCCAACACCAGTGTCCTCATCACCGATTCCTGGGCCATTGCGGAGTACCTCGACGGGTTCCACCAAGAGAAGCCTACTTTCCCGACGGCTCCAAAGGTCTGACCACTGCCTTTGCCTCCGTATTGGATGCGCTGGAAGGAGCCTCTTTCAGATTCAGCCTCTTGCGCACATCACAAGGCTTGAATGAACGCAGTCTAGGATACCTTATCAATATTGGAGAAACAACCTTGGGAGCAAAATTGACAAGCGCAATGCTCACTGGACAATCCATCCTTGCAGCTTGTTCTCTTTGGTTCCGAAGGGTTGATCACGACGAGCGAAGATCATTGCCTCTTCGCATAGTGAACTCTGTGGGATTGCAGATGGATGTAGAAAGGGAATGCAACCTTATTCAAGCGTTGACTAGGCACACCAAGGCAACAGTGTCGAGAGCACAAATGAGCAATGCCTTGGTCGTTACGTCGGGGCATCATGACATACAACAAGACTATTGGCAGTTGTACGTTGAGTGATGCTAAATCAACCAATTTCAGACAGAACAGCAACGAACACCGCAAGCAGGCGACCATAAACAACTCTTAAAATTCATAGACACATGAAATATAACAACTTGTATGCGGGAAAGTCAGAAAAGTATGTTCCAGATTTGAGTCGACATGCCGTGTCCTGCAAAAGCGTCAAAACGACACTTCCTAAGCTGGTGGATGTTCTCGAGAGATCAGGACTTGCAATGCGAAGTCACTGGCACTGTCATCGACGGTGGAGCAGTCTACATCGCGCAGCGTGGCATTCTCCCTTGAGAAAAAGGCGAGTATTCCTGCGCGGGAGATTCTTATACGTGTTCGGCTACTTTCTTTCCCACGATGACCATAGTTGTGTGGCCCTACGGGTTTCGGTCGTCTCGTCGCGAGTCACCTATCCATGTTCAGGTCGTGCATCACGCAAGGCAGGTCATTTCTAATTTGTTTTCACGAGAAAGGTATTTGAACTTGTATGTAGCCTCGCGGTCTTTTGCGTCCTCAAGCCGGACAGAGCTGCACACCTCTGTCGCCCGTCAAGCCAAACCTCAATCTCCAAAGAAGACGATCTCGAGGCTGCAAGCCAAGGCGGATCGTAAACATGCAAAAGATGCCAATCGCCTTTATGTCGTCCTCGGGTCTGAGTACAACAAGGAAGACAAGTGGATAGGGTGCGACCTTCAAAAGACCATCTTGACTGCAGACACTGTCTGCTCTGAAGACGTAGAACCTCGGGTTTTAAAACTCTTAGATGGGAAGGTGAACATGCCATCGCATCTGAGCTTCGGGATAGAGGGAGGAGAGGAGAAGAAACTTCTGTTTGAAATTCTGCCTACTTTGACAGTACAGAGGGGTGCCACCAAATTCAACGACAATACGGTGGAACGTGTGGAAGCAGCCATGAAGGACGAGCTGCAAAATGCCAACATATTCGCTCGGCTGACAGACCTCAGGAATGCGAACGCGAAAGGTCTGGCCTATGAAAATCGTAGACGCATCATTACGGCCTTTTCGACTCGTCAACAACCAAACGATACGGGTCGGCCAGAGGTCCAAGGTCCAAGATTGAGTTTAATGTCCTATGCCGACGTTTACTCACTTGTCTGACAGCCGCGTTATTGACATACCGGATCCGCACCCTGTGGGCGCATTTACTCAACTTCCGCAAGGACGTAGCAAATCGAAGAGCTCTGCGCCAACTCGTTCATGACCGGGCCAAAGTTCTTCGATATCTTAAGCGTTTAGATCGAGATCGTTACGAAGTAATTCTTCCGCGATTAGGTCTTGATAAGGGTAGTGTAGAAGGAGAGCTGGTTATTTAGGTCGTTGGTAATTTACCTTGTGCTCCCCACAGTCCCAGGCAACTAATATCATCTTCAACTATATAAGGGAGCCTCATAAATGCATTACTTCCAACCATAATATATGCCTACTGATGAGGACTAGAAATCAGGGACATAATTTACACTATTGTAAGTCATTAGAAAGAATTGGAAAGCATGTCACTCTGACCAGAAGTAGAAATTATCATCATAAGAGTCGTGCTCATCCTCTGAGAACCCTAGGCACCATAGATCATGATTGTATCTTTCACCTGGGGAAGGAATATGATCTGGTCTCTCCATAGTGAGGGAAATCTCCAGATTGGATGTGCATGCTTCGCGATTCTGAGAGGTTTCATAGTCTCTATAATAATCTTGGTTTTCGCATGGCTCCAGGATAGAATGTCTGAAATATGTATGGTCAAACCCTCAAGCACAGTTAAATGAGTGTCGTTGGCATACGTCAGGCTCAGATGACTCTTCATACTAGAAAGTCCCACACTCTCTGTTTCGGTTGGAAGATCCAGACAGTGTGCACAGAGCCAAACCACATCTCCGGGAGAAACAGCATGTCCAGTATCTGGCGCCGGGCCATGTAAGGCGACAGTTGAATGGGCTTGATTCGTCTTGCATTTTTTCACTTTTACATCATATACAAGTCCATCATCGACCAATTTCCATTCCATGTTGGTTGTGCTTGAGTGAGAATAGCAATTGTGAGCGACCTGATCAAGCGTCAATCTCCATGTAAGAGCAGGGGATCAAAATGAAATTTACTGCCGCACGCCAAGTAAAAACTTGCGCCTTAGCTTCGTTCCGCTTATCGTCAGACCATTCAAGGCATTCGAGACAGGCTAACTGGTAGTTCAACTGATCCATCTCAGCACTTGTTATTGTCTCGGGATTCAGGCCGCATTTCATAACAACATTGGCAGCCATCTTGCCGGCCCTCTCATCCACCTGAAGGAAGTGGCAGGTCCACCGGGTACGGTAACCCACAGGATAGTCATATTGTTTGGTAGGATCTCCATTGGGATCATCCCAGTTGAACCCACGCTGCTTCGTTAGGCAACGGTGTCCCAGGACCTCGGGAAAGAAAAGTGGATTTGACCTCACACGCGAGGGGTGAGAGCTTAAACTGAAACCCCAAGAGTCCAAGAAGTCATCTTCTGAAGGAGATATCAGTTGAAAGCAGCATCATAGGGATCATAGAAAATACCAAACCGAGAGTTGCAGCACTTGCAAGTGAAGACAGTAGTGGCTAATGAAAGTTCTTGAGTGATCTGGAAGTCATCTGGAATGGAAGGCTGAACATCCTTGGCCTTTCCTTTGCCCACAGGATCCACAGAGGAACTCGATGTATTATCTATCAGCATGGAATCGGCGACTCCCAGACAATTGACCCGTAGCTTGTGAGAACATAGTGAATCCTTAATCTTCTGGACGAGCAATCCAAGAATTCGAGCACGCCATTCGTCGATGAGCTCCTCCATATAATCTATGATCGGGGTAAATGTGTGTTCAGTCACCTGCACCTCTGTGGGAAGCTCAAGGATTTCTAGAACTTGAGAGATGGCACAAAAGTCCATTGGCTCAGGCATGACATCTGTTAAGGGGAAGCGTGAAATCTTGTAGGCGCGAAGTATGGATACTGCAATTCTCTTGCGTGAGATGACCAGGGCTTTGCGTTCTCGCTCAAGGCGTTGAGTTTTCATCCGCTCCATGAAACTAACCATCTCGCCCTTAATATTGGCCCAAACTGGGATGGGTAAAATTAACAACGACCCTGAAAGCGATCAGCAACCTACTACGGGACGTCAAGCGCGTTGGTTTCTTGACAAGTCTGTGATAGGATAAATCACCACGATACGGGATCTGTGCGATCTCAGGCCCCCAACCGAGTTCGGTTAACTTCTCGATAATCCTACGTGGCCAATTCAGCTCGCTCTTCAAATGGCTGCACAAAGCCTCACGCTTCCTTTCTTTCGCGGCGGAGGTCGTCAAGCTGCTCTGAACGGTCTTTGGCTTGGTTTGCGGCCCAAACTTCGAGTAAGGCACCATGCTGTCGGATTCGTCATCTATGATAACCTCATGAATGCTGTGTAAACTACTACCTTTTCCATTTGGAAGACCAAAGCTTGACGTTCCTTAACGAATTTATCACGTTCCTCGGGGTCTGTAAATGATGCTCTCTTCGACTGAAATTCGTGCAAGTCTTTGAAATAATATGACGGGCGTCCTCGCTCTGGGTAGGGATAGGTAAGCACAAGGGAGTGTGGCATACCTATCACTCACTGCCATATTTACTAGGGACTGCTTTATACACAGACTCGCCAACAAAGAGTGGGTAATCTTCTACCATGCTGTGAAACTAGGATAGACAACAATATGGAGACCGAGAATACAATGCTCACCAGTCCTTGATGCATTTAGAACAGATACGCCGTCCAATCCGCCAGTCAACTGATCGGATGTGTGGTGACAAGCATTCCTGGAGGATGGTCAGAGACCATGATAGGAGAATAAAAAAAGCGGATCTAACATGACAATGTGTATCAAATACAAGATTTGCAAACTGGGGCTCGCTCATGTAAGGGGGACAGTCTGGCAGGTCAGGCATGTTTCTGCGGGCGGCTATCCAAATCGATGCAGAGGAACGATGCATGAGCAAGTATCTAAATTGCTTTGTGGTACGTGCAAGGCGCAGCACATCGAGTGGCAAGAGGTGTCCAAATATCTAAGTCACAGATGGTCCGCGGAGCGCACACTGAAAATAACGGTCAGGGGCACACCTCAAACAAGATATCCATGGGCATCTCCATGAGGCCAGCGAGCCTACCCGCAACCCGACCCCAAATAAACCGCTTAGGTTTCATTTGATCAGCTCGAGAGACTTCAGCTTCATCAGACCTATCTGAGGGGTGCTTCCTCTTCGAGGTCGGGTTGGCGACAGAGACGGTGACTCTGCGCTTCTTGATGTTATCGCCTGGTGGTGGTGCGACCCCGGACGTTTGAGAAAGAGCCCGTTTCCTGGAAGCCATCACAACCTGTGGTGGTGTCACCGAATTTCGAGCTTAAATGATGGTGGTAGGAAAGAAGGAGGAATCCGAGCGGAATCCAATATTTGCACGGGTCCCTTCACTGAGTTTAGCTCGCGGCAATTGCCGCCACGGACGCGTCCCCACAACACGTGAGCGAGCGTAACACAACGAGCGCATTGGCCAGGACGAGTCGAGTTGAATCGGGCATCGACGATGGCGATGGCGAACATACGGCAATTGTTGGTAGATACCCTCAGTACCGATGCCAATATCAGGATTGCAGCAGAGCTCAAGCTTTCCGAGGTGCTCCAACACCCAGGCAAGTCCCCTCATCGCAACTGACCGCCACCCATTGACGCGTTTCCAGAGGCGGGGTTGGCGCTGTCTCAGCTTGCACTCACTCAAAACGCGAACCTTTCTCTCCGACAGATAAGTCATTTTACCCTGTATTTCTTGGCTTCGGACGCCGCCTGATAGTTGCGCGTCTTATACTCTGCGAGCATCATCCTCAGAAAATATGTAACCGAACGATGGTCCCCCTACTTTCCACAGTTCAGGGGAAACGCGCCACCCGTTGAGGTGGATCTGTTCTCCTCCCATGCGGTCTCAGTTGACATTTCTGCAGATAAAGGGGCAGATTCGTCAAGCAGTCTTTGATGGGCTTTCTGATCCAGATCGAAAAATAAGATCACTGAGTGTTTGTAGTCGCGGCACTTCGTTTTGCCATGAATCTGATACCACTGCTATGCAGGCACACGTGTTGTCCTCGATCGCATCCTGTGACTGGCCAGATGAATATCCGGAGTTGCTTAATGGCCTTATTGAACTCATTTCGTCCGGTTCTCCCAACTCTGTCCATGGCGCATTGCAAGTATTAACGGAGTTCATCAAGTCAGATCTCACAGAAGATCAAATCCTGCCTGTGCTTCGTCATTTATTACCAGTACTGCTTGTCATTTTGAGTGATCCACAGGTGAATCCATCTGTATATCTTAATTCTATATCATTCAATCTCCCATCAGCAGCACAGTCCAGTGACTCGTTCGCGGAGTGTCTCTGTTTTCTGTCAGTGTGTTACTGCGCTTTATATGGTGAAGGAACAGCATCCCCAAGCTGTGAAGGAAGCCATAGAGAACATCCTTCCCGTTTGGCTTGACACATTCAACGAAATCCTAAGACACCCCATCGACAATGTCTTGGGTCAGTCTACATGGGATGATTTGGCTGTTAGGGTTCAGGTTTTTAAAGTGAGCCTCTTGACAAGTGCAATATATAATCACTGACGTGAACTCGAATTTGTAGGCATTAGATGTTATAAACACCGCGTTTCCTCGCACGCTGAAGGCTTACGTTGAATCGTTCTTAGACTTATCGCTTTCCCATCTCCGGGGCACTTTCCCTGCCTATGAGATTTACTATATCAGCGCGATTGAACCGGTACCTGGGTCAAGTGAGGATGAGACTGTTGAACTCCCATATCTTATCTGCCCCTTGTTTGATCTCGTTTCCAATATTGTGCGCGGGGGAAGAGCGAAAAAATGGATAGACCCCCAGAGTCAATCACAAAACCTTACAAATCTGGTTGGTGTAATTTTCCAGTTCGTTCAAATGACCGCCGAAGACGTGGGCACCTTTCATCTACATAGTATTGGGATTAGCGCTGACAGAGCTCGCATAGGTAACCACCTGGGCAACCAATGCGAACGCTTTCGTTGCTCAAGAGGAGGATGAAACTGAAATATATGGCGTCAGAGTCGCTGGATTTGGGTTGTTGAATGTGCGAGACCACCTTCTACTCCACTGTACTGATGCGATAGTCAATATACAGACTATCTTAGGTCGCTCGCCAGTGGAAGTTTGTATTACTTTCCAGGATAATCTGCAGCAAATCATAAGCTCATGCCAAACCGCTCGGGAAGCAGGAGTGGTATCCTGGCAGGTGTACTTCATTGTAGACTGAATAGTTCACTCATTTACAAGGACAGGTGGAAGCCTTTGGAAGCCGGCCTCGCGTCTATGGGCTCTCAAGCGGAGGACATCCTCGAATGCATTGATAATGAGCAAGATTCCGGTCGTCAGAGACCCCTTGATATCGAGCAGCTGCTTGCTAATGTCATACCTTCCCTTCTTAACCAAATTGGTCGGTAGGCGTGTATTAGTCCGTCTCTCTCTGACTTACGTCGTCTGTAAGAATTCCCTTTCTTGCAAGGCAGGGCGTTCGTTTTCGCGAGTCAGTTCGCCAAGCTTTTGCCCCTGCAGATGGCCGCGCAGTATCTAGAGGCAGCAATGCACGTAATTGAATCCACTTTTTCTAGCATCCCAGTCAAGGTCTCCGCGGTAAAAGCAGTACACAAGTGAACCAGCTTCTGCGTTCATTTACTTGTAATACTCATGCAAATTTCCTCCAGCTTTTGTGAAGGGGCCGAAGATTCTGTTTTAAAGTTACACGTGGCGCGGATTGCTCAGGACCTCGGGCCTTTCCTCCTTCTGACCACAGAAGACACCCTCTCTTTGGTTCTAAGCACAGTGTCGGTTGTGCTTGAAGTTGACAAGGCATCATGGCTTACAACTGACTTGGCAAATTCACTTGTGATTGCAACCTTAGAGGTGTGGACAAAGAACAACAAAGGTTTGTCCAGGCAAAAAAAATAGGCGAACTACATGACGATCCACGATATCATTGTCAGATCCCATCTTCCTTTCGATTTTCACTGATATCCTTACTTCACTCGCGAAGTCTTCCTCTCCTGGTATATATGAGACTGTTGTACAACAGGCCTTGCCAACCCTTTGCACCTCGATTACGACGGCAACCCATGAGGAATCGTGGATTGCAGGTTCAGCCATTGATCTCGTCTCGAGTCTCATCCAAGGAGCTCCAGAAAACGGTCTTGGAGAAGGATTCTTTGCACTTCTTGCCCCAAGTCTCTTCAATTGCCTCAAAAGCGCCGAAGACAGAGATGTCCTGCAGGTGTGTGGCTCTTACGTAGTTGCCTGGCAACTCATCCACAGCCACACAGAATGGTGTCGTCTGTCTCACATTGATTGTCCGGAGAGATTGTTCTCAAATTTTATCGTGGCATGATCCCACTGGACAGTCCGGTCTCGGTCACGTCCTAAAGCTGATTGCCAGACTTCTCCAGAATGAAGACGAGTCAGGTGGTCTCGTTATCGGTGACCTTATTATCCACCTCCTGCGTCGTGCGGGCGATTCTGTGCTCCCCGTGCTCCCCGAACTCCTCCACGCGATGGTGGAGCGAATGCTCACCGCCAAGACGGCTACATTCTTGCAGAGCCTAATAATACCGTTTGTGTTCTTAATACACAACCAGGCCGATACAGTGTTGGGTATGCTTGAATCAACAATGACACGAGGGCGAACCGCCCTGGATATCCTAATTCAGACGTGGTGCGAGAATGCGGAGACCTTTCAGGGTTTGTGGCCGACGAAAATTAGCACGTTGACGCTCTGTCAGCTGTACGTGTCCGGCCGCCCCACCTTACAAAATTTGCTGGTTAAAGGGGACATCATCATCAAGCCTGAAACAAAGAATGGTGAGTGTGTTCGCTTTGTCTGGTGCCAGACCATGGACTAGGTTTTAATGGTGTGGCCTTGCTGCGGCAGTCATTATGACGAGATCCCGGACAAAGACAAGTGCGTGTAACTTCCACAATTTTACGGCTTGCGCTTTTTTTTTGGGGGGGGGGGGGGGGAGGCACGATGCTTGGATCCCAGTTCTAATGTGTCG
>JBBPKN010000490.1:0-17095 GCA_038089275.1 Pulveroboletus cf. rosaemariae
TTTTATATAATAACTCTTTCTCTACTGCCACACAATTCACTCCTTTTGCCATCACCAAGAAGTTCACACCATAATTGGGTTTTAAAGTAGGCTCTTCTTATTCTTTTGCAAAAGAAATGGAAAAATCTCATGAATAGATCAATAGTTCATTAAAAAAGGCTAAAGAGTGCATAATCAACTAAGCAGGTTTCAAGCAATCCACAGCACCTAACTACCAGATTGGCCAAAAAGTCTGGTTGTCTACCAAGCATGTCTCTCTCCCATATCCATCCAGAAAATTATCCCAGAAATGAATAGAATCTATACTATTATTGATGTACTTTCCAACACTGTCAAATTACAGCTTCCCATTAATATCTGTATATACTCCACAGTCAACATATCTAGGATCAAACCATATCTGAATCCACTTCCTCAACAATCCATTATTTACCCAGATCCTATTATAATCACTAAGGATGACAAAAAAGAATGGAAAGTGGATTATATTGTGGATTCCAGAGTAAAGAATCACAAGCTGAAATATCTGGTATATTGGAAAGGATATGATGCTTCAGATCATACTTGGGAATCTGTAAAGCATTTAGCACATGCTTCATGAGCTATTGATTCCTTTCATCTTTACAATTCTTCTGCTCCTTAACAACTTTGCAATATATTCCTGGATATGTTTCAAAGGCAGTTCCAGCCCTATTATAATTTAATGGTTTGTGAAGCATTGCCCCTGTCTAATCTGGAATTCAAGATCTAAAAACAGAGTAGTATTATAATGCATATTTTTCATACTTATTTTTTTTTGCATTTCTGATACTATGTTTACTCTTTACTTTGTTATATCATGTGACCATTTCACATCTTCACATTCTTTACCCTTTCACATCTTCACATTTTCACTGGTCTAGACTGGTCTAGACTATGAGATCATACCTCATGTTTAACATGTGTATTTCTAGATCCTTACTCTTATTTTGCCATTGGATAGCTTACTGGATTTTAGTTTAGGGCCAGCCCATTTTACATGGTCTGTGTGCCATACTATAGCATATATAAACAGGGTATGCAAGCTAGAACTCCCTAGTCTTGTGCACTTAAGCCCTTAGTAGCTTTTTTAAGGCACTTAACTTTACTTTTCTACTTTGCCTAGTTCTAATACCTCTAAGTTCAAAGATACTACTTTGCTCTAGTCTCAGGGCTGCACACACAGAGGTGCCTAGGTTTTAGGATACAACATTAAAAAGATGTTTTACAAAGAAAAGAAAAAGCATTAAGTTTTGTTAATATTCAAATTAAGATTGTATAACAAGAAAACATATACCTTTATACTATGAAAGAGTGGATTATCTAAGCTAGAATGGAGATAGGAAATGACATGCACTTTTTACATGAGGGCTTTCACTACTACTGAATAGTATGACCTATTCTAACCCTAATTTCATCTTAAGGTGCTTTTTCTACTAAAATAAGCTTTTGTGGCTAGTGGCTCTAACTAGGCATGATGAAAGGAAAGGATGAGCCATCCATAACTGTGAAGGGGCAAGCTCCAGCTATGCCTTAAGGGAGAACCCCCAAGAATCACCTGTAAAAGCCCAAAACTCAAGTAACAAAAACTGGAAAGCCAGTCCTCTATACCCTTATCCTTATATATTGTCTAAGAACTACTGCCAACTAATACATGTGCTACTAATCAGGGAATGCCCCAACCTCTGGGTGAATAGATAAGAAGGAAATACATAAAGCAGAGATTAAAAAATGTCAGCAAAGAGCAGGTGCAGATATAAAGGGGAATAGAAGAGAAGGATTCTATGGAATAAAAGCACAGGGTCAGAGGTGCCTGCACCATGAGGACAGTGATCTCTACCACAGATGAGATTCCATCTAGAGATCTGCCACAGATACATTCAGGGACCAGATTTAGATCCAATCTAAGATAAGATTCATAAAGATTAGGGATAAGGGCAAACCCAGGGAAGATCCTGGGGAGATCCATGTCAGGTGACTAACAGTCACATGACCACTGCTAGAAAAAGGGATAATAAATACTCTTAAAGAATTGGAATCACAGACTAGAGTTAAGTCAAAAAAGGAATTTCTTGTATATGATTATGTAATGTCACATGACCAGTTCTGGTGCTGCAGTGTCACTTCATAACAGAAAAGAAGTTATCTCCAAGCAAAGGCAGATGCCAAAGATAAAACTGATAGGATAGTATCAAGATAAAACTAAGATATTAGTAAGAAATAGCAACTAAGGTACAAGCTATGAAATGGAACAGAGTAAATATGGAGTTGTAATAGAATGAACAGAGTTGAATATATGAAAATTGTAAGTATTAATTAGTATAGTAGAACAGAAGTGAAGAAAGCACTAAGTAGAATATAAAACTTTATAAACTGTTAAAAGCTTATACTCTTCTTGCTATACCAGCATAATCCAGGCTTAAACTCCAGAGGTCTCTGGTAAAGGGTCAAGATGGATTATTCTGGTTAAAAGGGACTTGGCTTTACCTTATGTGGTGTATTCTTGCACTTTACAGTGTCCCATTTATAAAGGGATCAGTCATAAAGGGGATGGTGTTTTTAATATTCAACATGGGGAAACAAGGCAAGACAAGGAGAGTCAAGCCTAGTTATGGGAGTAGGGCCTTATGATTCCTTCAAGGATATCACTTAGCTCTAAAGGTCCTCTGGAGTACTCTGGAGGATCAAGAGATGAGCTGGGTGGCTCAACTAGAGTGAGGACATTGACAAGACAAGGGTGTTTATGTTGATATTTGTACTAAGATACAAGATACAGGACTACAGTACTTATATCTCAGGGAGGCAGAACTATCTAGAAGTGTAGCAAAGTGAGACAGGTGCAAACTCAGAAGTGAAGCAGATGTTTAAGTATCTAAGAAACAAATGGAGATGTCAAGGAAGACAATGTCCAATTATGTTAGACTGAAACTGAAAGATAACAGAGAGAAGCAAAAGAAAAACAGGAATAGGAACAGGAACAGAGAGTAAAGCAAAACTAAGTATAGAGTAGTGGTAGAATGGTTCAGAGAAGATAAAGTGGAACTAAGATAGTATATACTAAGAATAGAAAAGAACTAAGATTAGAGTTAAAGTGGAACAGGAATAAAGAACCAGAGACACTTGTACTAATGGCAAGACAGAAGGTTTACAAGCATTGCTGAAGTGAGATGGAGTGATAATGAAGGGTCAGAGTTGCATGGAAGAAAGTCAAAGGGCTAGTGTGACTTACTGGATGTGAGAACCAGATGTAAGCTGGGTCAGAATTGAATTGGAGGTACAGGATATAATAATGACACTTGGCAAGTCTACTGTTATTAGAACTCTTCATGATATTCTTTCCAATTGTCAAATGCCCTCTTCTGGTTATTTCTCCAAGCTTTTTTTTATATATAAATATTCTATTTGCTTACAAATCAGAACTGGCAGGGCTACCAATGCTGTCCAGCTACCAACAATATCAATACCATCATTTTCCATCCAATCACCTCTTAAACTATTAGGAATATTCTCAAGAAACATTCATTCAAGGCTGTGATAAAGAAGAAAAAGCCCTTGCCTAATGCAAGGCATAGGCAAAGAAGGTTGGCCTTTGCTCTGAAGTACAGAGAGTGAACTGTGGATGATTGAAAGAGGATAGTTTGGTTAGATGAAAGGCAGTGGATCTGGAAAAAGAAGGGAAAGGGGTTAATTCAGAGAGAGGTGCAAGAAACAGTGAAATAGTCAAGCATAAAGGTAGAAACATTATAATATAAAGATATATGAGATGAAATGGAGTAGAGCATCTTGCAGAGATTGAGAAAAGAATGAATTCTGATTAGTATGTGTTCATTTTGGAAAACCACATGCTGCCTAGCCTGGAGAAAAGTGGAATTCCTAAAGAGGAGGTAATTGAAATGCAGCTATTGATGTGTTGACCTGGAACCTAAACATCTAACCTTGGTATGTGCTGGCAATCCTGATTAGTTGCTTTGAACTTAGAGCAACAAGAACTAGGCAAGGATAAGAGAGGTTTGTAAGAGCCAAGGGACTTGTAGAACATGAAGGATTCAAGTGTGCAAGACTGGGAAATACCCAGGCTTGAGCAGATCTTCTTTTATATTGCTACAGTATGTGCACAGACCATGTAAATGGTACTGGCCCTAAATAAAGTATAGTAAGCCAACCAATGGCAAAAGAAGAGTGGGAACCTTAAAACTACAGCAGGTAAACATGAGTTATGCCACCAGAATCTAGATTACTCTAGACCTGTGACATGTGAAGAAGTGAAAGGTGAAAAGGTGAAAAGTGTGAAGGTGTGACATAGTGAAAAGGTGAAGAGGTGAAATAATTACATGATATAACAATTGTGAAGAGCTACAATAGTAATAAGAAAATGCCAAAAGAAGGAAAAAGGAAAAAGTGCATTATAACAGGTAAAAGTGGAGAGTTTTGGGGCTTCAGAATAACTTCTGGAGAGAAGGTCAGAAATTAGACTAGAGTCCAATAGTCAAATGATAACCAAAACAAAAGTCAGAAGGGTTGGATCTAGAGTGAAGTTAAGGGAGGTTTGTTTATTTTCAAAGGAAACTAAAACACAATGATCAAGGGTGAATGGATTCTGTACTTGATTAGAGTTGGGGTTAGCATGGAGTTGGCTCAAGGAAGATAAGTTCCTGAGGAAAAGAAGTTAATGCTCATTTTCCCACTCTAACATGGCTGGATTCCCAGATCTCTACTTCTGGTCAGATAACCAGCTTGCTCTCCATCCTGGTAATGGGATGGCCCTTATAATAGCCAAGAATCAGAAAAGGAGGAGGCACAGAGTCAAGGCATACAAGGCTGGTGCCTCAATGGAAATAGGGAAAGTAAACAACAGCCAAAGAGATAGGGGCAGAGTATGGGTCAGAATGGCAGAAGGAGTCTGGAACCTCACTGCTCTTAATGAGGCAGTCTGTGGAGTTGGTATGACAGATAATGGATTGGTTGCCAACACAATCCATGAGGTCAGTGGTCTGATTCACCAGGACTTAAGGGAGCAAAATAGGCTCCTTTATGACCTAGTCAAGATCCAGACAGAGGAGGGCCACCAAAAGGAATACCTTAGGGCAGAGTCTGGTATTCATGTAATTGATCATGATGCTTAGCTGGAAGGGCATGGAGGTTGGAAGGCCAGAGAGGAAATGAGGGTTTTCGTGGCTGAACTTGGGGCTGGGACAGAGCCAGAGGATATTATGGTGGGGGCCAGAGAAGATCTGAAGGAGTGGATGTTCTGCTGAGAGTTACTCACTGGCCTTACCTCCTACACACAACTAATGTCTGTATACTGATTGAATTGCACATTGTCTATGTGCAGCAACTAGAGGAGGAAGGTGGGCTACTCAGGGAAGAGCTGGAAATGACCAGAAATAATCAGGGCTGGGTACAGTCAACATAGGTAGGAGTCAGGCACTGTACTAGTGGTAAAGGTGGTTGGAGGGGGCAATCAGTGCAGAGCACATCTGGTCATTGCATGAAGGTAGACAGTTAACCAGGTGACCTGGGTACTGTGGTGGAAGAGACTGGAGAGGGACCAGAGAGCTGAGTGAAAATAAAGGGAAGGGCAAGAGTAAGGGGGACCAGATTGCTAGGTGTGAGCAGCAGTTCCCAGTGTGATCACTAGATGCTATCCCCTCCTCAAGGTCAATGTCCCATTGTTGACTAGGAGACAGAAAGGAAAGGTACCATGGACAGTGCAAGATGCAAAACAGAAATGGTCCAGAAGAATCCAGAAAAACAGGAGGAAGGTCAGAAGGAAAGGCCAATCAAAAGAATGGACACAATAATGGGGAGGTTCCAGGAAATGTAGAAAGAGCAGAAAGATTCCCAAAGGAGAAGGAGAACCCAGGGAAAATGAAAGGACAAGTCCTGGACAACAGGTCAGAAGGAACAGGAACAGAAAGCAAGAGAAATGGAGTTGTTGGAACAAGGCTGGAAGAACAAGGAATTCCCAAGACAAATAACAGAGGGGTTCTGAAGGGTTCTGAAGAAAGGAGCAGCATTCCCAGGAGATGCAGAAGAGCAGAATCATTGCCAAGGAAGGGATACCCAGAACAAAAGAATTCCCAGAAGGCACAAAATAGCAGAAGATCTACCAGGAAAAGAATACCCAGGGAAAACAGAAGGGCAGGTCCTGAAATGACATTCAGGAAAGAAGGAAATACCCATGAGCAGGAAACAGAGTCATCAGGAATCATGTCCAAAGAGCAAGGATTTCTCAGGCAAGAAATGGAGAGGTACAGAACAATTCCACCAAACAGGTCTCTCATAAGGGAACAGAGGGTGCCAACAGCATGGAGTTATAGGAAGGTGGTGCATAAAACAAATATAGCACCATACAAAAGAAATCCAAGCAGAGAACCATAGCAAACCAAAACAACACTCAACCAACCACAAGCAGGAAAGGAAAGAGTAATCGCAGCACAGTCATGATGAAAGTGAAAACCTTCCAGGAAGGCAGAAAAGGACAAAGATGCCCAGAGGGGGCAAGAGAATTTTGGCATGCAAGACAGAATGCAGGGGGTATGGCAGAGTGCAGAGGAAAAGGGGTGGTGCTTATGAAGCCTGGTTGGTCAGCAAGGTGGATATACCTTAGCTGCAAGGATAAGGAAACTGGTGGCAAAGGTGCCATGGGCAACAAGAAACAAAGGGTCTAATGCTACAAGTTCAAAGAAGGGTGAAGGCAGACAGAGGTCTTCCTGGTAGGCATATCAACAGATGAAACTGGCCTGCTACAGAAAGTAGAGTGACACAGAAATGACTGTGTACTTAGGCAATGGCATTGTAACTACCAGATCATGACAACAAGAGCTGTGGTTCAAGAGCAGAGTTAGCTGAGACTAATGTGGTACAGAGCTACAGGGGTGTGCAGGATGCTGGCATGTGTTATTCAGTGAACAGATGAGGTACTACTCAATACCTGGGGTTAACAGACCACAGTGGTTGAGTTAGTGATGTTCTAGAATCAGTGAACACAAATCATCCAGCAGAGGGTGATGCTAGGCATTGACAGAGTAAAGCCAATAGTCTTTGTAGGGCTTGTGGAGGTTCAATAGCTTGAGCAGAAGAGGCAAAATTAAAAGAGATGGTGAGGCATTGAAAGGAGCAGATGCAGGCAGAAAGGTCGGAGTATTGGGACTCTCAAATCTGAAATAAGACAAGATACCCAATGAGGGTCATAATGATTGGAAGTGCATGAAAAGATGGTGCCAGAGGTTGGGAAGACAAGGGGTACAGATTTAATAGACTTGTCATGCTCAGGAGAATGGGTCTTAAAAGGCTAGGATCAACAGCCAGAAATGGGTTACCTAGGAGTAGAGAACAGATGCTAGAGGTTGATAACTGCCTATTGGTAATTCTGGAGTGACTTGTCAAGAAGGGGCTGGAGAGGTGGCTGGGGAATGCTTAGACTGCAATGGCTAGATCTAGGCATGAGAAAGTGGTTGGACTAGTCCAGAGTGATAGGGAGTGGTTTTCCATTGAGGATTACTGGGTAACAACAAAGTATTAGCAAACTGGAGTCAGATGCTGGAGAAAAGCAGGAAAAATGGAGGAAGTGGTGCTTATTGGTAGGGAACCATAATCTAAGCTGCATTTGAGAATTTATAAGGGCTGGTGATGCTATATGATAGTAGGAAATCACAGCTGTTTTGGAGAGCCTGGAGTCAGAAATAGGGGAATGCCAGGGTCAGGAGTTAGAAGTTGAATCTAGGCACATGTTTTTCAAGTGACAGGGGCCAGTGACTGACATTGTAGAATCATTGGAGTGACTCAGAGTGACTTACAATATTGGGGACTATAAGGGGCTTGTGCCATAAGGACTAGATTAACTTAGGGGTCAAATACCCAGAAGAGTGTGAGATTATAGCAGTATCATTGGTGTTCATATCCTGGCAGCTGACACAAGGGATAAAATGAAGTTCCAGAGATCTCAGAGTGATTACCCATAAGTGTGCCAAGCATGCAGGTGGTTCAGAGTTGAGTATTGAGAGACAGTGGAGGCCAATCTTATGTGAAGGCTAGAGGAGTGCAAGTGAGAGTATGAATATACTGTTAAAACTTTCCATCCCACTAAAAAAGGAGACTTTTAAAATCTATATCAAGATGAGTATACTTTTAACCAGTTCCTTTTTTAAATGATACTCTTAATGCTGAAGAAAGATCAGAACTCCGGAGGGCCCTGGAGAGCTCTGGGGGAATCTAGGAAGGGTTTCAATGATCAAATAGGACTTGGCTTCACCTTATATGATATGCCCTTGCACTTCTCCATTGTCCCAATTTACATAGATATTGGGGTGGATGATAAGGCTGTCTCTATGCTCAACAGGAGGGACAGGCAGGGCAAGGAGAGTCAAGTCTAGTCATGGGGGTGAGGCTTTATGACTCCTTCAAGGATATTGCATAGCCTTGGAGGTACTCCAGAGTAACCCAGAGGGTCAAAGTGAGCCCAAGGGCTTGAGCAGAGTGAGGACAATAACAAAAGGGTTTTCTGGTGTTTTTGTCAATATTCATACTAAGGTAACAGATTATCAAAACCCAAATACTGCTACTACTACTACTACTAGGTTGGAGTTCATCAGAAGAGAATATGAGCTCTGGAGATCTCTGGAGATTTCTGGAGATTTCTGAAAATGATCAAGTAGTTAAGTAGCAGGTTCTTCATCAAACAGGACTTGGCTTTAGTGCCCTGGCATAGCCTCAGTATCCTGATTGCAGCAGGCCAGAGATAGCAGAGGAGAGCTTGCTCAAAGCTCAACAAGAGGGATAAACAAGACAAAGAGTGTCAAGTCCAGTCTTAAGGAGCAGAGTCATCAAGACTTATAGAAGGTAGCCAATAGGCTAATCATAATCTCCAGCAGAGCCAGAGGGTCAGAGTGAGTCAGAGGACTCAGGTTGGATAGGGGTAGTAACAACAGTAAAGTTGTCACTCATCCCAAGTCAATATTAAGCCATAATGACATTAATGCTGAAAACTCCAAAGTAACCCAGAGGGTTGAAGTGAGCCCAAAGGCTTGATCAAAGTGAGGATGATGACAAGAGGGTGTTTCTGTTGATATTAATACTGAGATACAAGATACAGAACTACAGTACTTATACCTCAGAGAGGCAGAACTATCTAGAAGTGTAATGAAATAAGACAGATGCAAACTCAGAAGCAAAGCAGATGTCTAGATATCTAGGAAACAAATGGAGATGTCAGGAAGACAATGTCCAATCATGTCAGACTGAAACTGAAGAGTGACAGGATAAAACAGGGGAAAGCAAGGAACAGTAATGGAACAGAAATAGTAACAATGATGGTAATGGTAACTGACTGGGAACAGTAATGGAGTTATATCAGAATGATCTGGAGATGACAAAGGGGAACTAGGGTAGTACTTAACTGGAGCAGAGATATACTGGAAGCAGAATGGGGCAGAGTGGGAGTGGAAGCCTGAAAGAGTGTATAATACTGAGGGGTGGGAAGCATACATGCATAGCTGGAGAAGACTGGAATGGTGATGGAGGGCCAGAGTTGCCTGGAGGGGAGTCAGAGGGCTGAAGTGGCTTACTAGGTATGAAGACCAATTGTAAGCCAGGTCAGAATGGGGTTGGAATTTGGGTTGGAGGTCTGGGATATGACATTGCCTTAATGAGGTATGTCAGTTTTGTTGTTGGATTCAGATTGAATAGAATAAGAACAATGTATGGACTCAGGTTAGCAAGGCCTGAGGAGCCATCACCACTAGTCAGGAGGGAAAGAGACTATATTGAAGGAGGTACTGTTTCAGTATAAGAATAACAAGGTGATTAAGGCTGGGGAGCCTTAACCAAGGAACTACCTACTATTTATACTATAGCTAAGTGCACACAGATCACCTAGTCTCTCCAGGACATTACCATAAATAGAAGTAGGGCATAGGGTAAGGGTAAAGGATTATGACCAATGAGCCATGCGAATAAGAGATGTAGAATGGAGAGATAGTGTGGAATGGAAGGTAAGGGTTTAGAATAAGTGAAGATTAAACCATACCCTCTACCATGAGGCTGAGGAGATTTCATCTAGAGATCTGCCACAGATTAGATCTAACCCTCATCTAGATCCAGATCCAGATTCATCAGAGATTAGATCAGAAGATGCATCTGTTATCTAAAATACTAGATCCAACCACAAGCTGTGCCCAAACCCAAGGGGAAACTCTGAATAACAACTTAACCATATCCTAGAGTTTATCCTTGTTTGGCAATAAAGTCTCATGGTCACATGCTTGTCATGTGACTCTTGTGCATCTGAATATTATATTTGTAACAGATAAAGCTTGTGAAATTCTTCTATGAGTTCAGAACCATTGGCAAGATCATCTTTTGTTTGCCATATGTGATCATTATCACTATAACCTGCCCAATGAACAAGATATTTGAGTTTGCCTTTTTGAATTCTTAAATCTACAATATAATCTACTTCATATTTTTCATGGCCATCTTTTGTAATCAATATTGGATCTGGTGTAAGAATGTCTTGTCCTTTCAAGAAAGGAAGATAGGCTTTAATCTGTGAGATATTAACTGTAGCATGAATTCTCATGGTTTTTGACAGTTTGAGACAAACTGCATATGGAATAACCTTGAGTATCTTAAACAGACCAATCCATTTCTTGGTTAACTTTTTAAAAGGATAAGGAAGTGATAGGTTCTTTGTGGAAAGCAGAACTAATTGGTCTTTTCTATATTGCAGCATTGTGATCTTGTTTTGCTTTTCCATTCTTTCTCTGATTTGTTCTAATGCTTCTTTGACTTCCTTGAATATTTTAGACATATCTCTTAAAAACAGAAACAAAGGAACTGTTTGCAGTGGTGCTTCAAAACCCATTCTTGAATGATATGTTTTGGTAATTTTGAAGGGAGTTGTCTTTGTGGATGAAGAATAGGAATTATTGTGATAATATTCCGCCATCTTTATCCAGTCTGCCCATAATTCTTGTCTTTTTGAAATAAAGTTCCTTAAATATGTCTCCATTTCTCTATTGATTTGTTCTGTTTGACCATCTATGTGCAGGTGGTACACCATGGAGATCTTCTGTTTGATTTGAAGAATCTCATTGAGTTGTTTGGTAAACTCTGAGACAAATTAAGGGCTGTGGTCCGAAACTATAGTAGACAGAAGACCATGTCTGGACCAGACATGATCTCTGAAAAGTTCTGCCATAGAAAGAGAAGAAATTGAAGAAAAACATGGAATAAAAACCACTTCCTTGGAAAAATGATCCATTACCACCATAATTGCATCAAACCCTTTAGAAACTGGTAATCCTGTTATGAAATCCACTGAAATATCTTCCCATGGAGCTGAAGCTGCAGGGAGAGGTTTAATTGAAATAATAGTTTCTGATTCCTTAGATATAGCACATGAAGAGCAATGTGAAACAAATGATGCTATGTCTTCCTTGAGACCAGGCCAATAATAGAATCAAGCAATGGCATGTCTAGTGCAATCTTGACCTGCATGACCACCTAGAGGAGAAAAGTGAAAAAGATTTAAAGCTTCTATGCATAATTCTTTTGGAATGAAGATTTGTTTGTTTTGATTTAAATAAACCTTATTTTCTGGACTATAACACCAGTGGAGAGAAAGCTGGAGGTCCACTGATGCAGCTTGAACCTGAGTAAAGAAAGAGAAAGAAAAACTAATAGTGCATTGAAAAATAGAAGGAGGAAGCATAAGCACTTGTTTATTTGGTTCTGGTTTGTTGTCAAAATGATCTTGATGACAAGATAAAGCATCCACTCTACCATTAGAAGAACCAGGCTTGTAAACCATTTTGAAATTAAATTCAGCAAGGGTGGCCTGTCATCTTGCTTAATGAGGAGAAAGATCTTGAGGGCATTTCCAATATTCCAGATTCTTGTGATCTGTCCAGATTTCAAAAGAATCTCTTCCAATTAAATAGTGTTGCCAATTGCAAAGAGCACAAATGACTGCTAAAAGTTCCTTGTCATAGATTGGGTAATTTAATTCAGCAGTGTCCAAGGAATGTGAAATATAAGCTGCCAGTTGCCAAAGACCATTATATTGTTGGTAAGAGAGAACTGTACTGATGGCAACATCTGATGTGTCCATTTCAATTCAAACCAGTTTGGAAGAGTTGGGATAACATAGAAGGGGATTGAATGTAAGAATTTCTTTGAGATGAACAAAAGCCATCATACATGAAGTAGTTCACTTGAATTTGACATCTTTCTTTGTCAATGAATTGAGTGGTCAAGCAATATTTGCAAAATTGGGAACAAAGCATCTGTAATAGTTGGCTAAACTCAAAAATGCTTGTACTTGTTTGACTGTTCTTGGAATAGGCCAGCTTCAAACTGCACTGGTCTTGTTTAATTGCATTTGTATCCCCTTTTTAGATATAACCATTCCAAGATAATCAACTTGAGACTGAGCAAAGTGACATTTGGATGGTTTAAGGAATAGGTTGTGGTCATAAAGTTGTCCTAAAACTTGAGCAACAATTTCCAAGTGTTGTTTGCTTGTCTTATTTCTTGTAAAAGTCATGATATTATCTATGTAGATGACAGCATGTTCCCACATGTCATGGAAAATGTCATTGACCATGGTCTGAAAAGTACTTGGTAAGTTACACATAACAAAATACATTACCATTGGTTCAAATGCTCCTATAGAGGTAGTAACAGCCCCTTTCCACTCATCACCTTCCTTCATGTGAATGTTGTTATACCCCCATTGCAAGTCAAGAGTTGTAAACATATCAGCTTTGTTTAATCTATTGATTAGTGTTAAAATCAAAGGAAGTGGATAGTTATTCTTGATGGTATACTCTTTGAGATACTGATAGTCAATGACCATTCTTTTTCCACCATCTCTTTTGCTGATGAAAAATACTGGTAACATTTGAGATGATTTTGATGATCTAATGTATCCTTTTTTCATTTCTTTGTCAATAAATTCATGAACCTCTTTCATTTCTTCATTAGATAACAGAATGATATGACCTTTTTTTGAAATGAAATTCTCTTTTAATTCCACTTCATGATCCCAAGGTTTTCTTGTCAGCATATGTTCTGATTTATGCTGGGAAAAAACTGATAAAAATTCCCAAAGCTCTCTTGGTAATTCTTCCTTTAACTGTAAGCTTTCTTCTTTCATTAATCTTCTTGAAACTAAGTGCATTTTACAGTCTCCCTCACACCTAGGAAAATCAATTGTCCTCTTTACCCAGTCAATATCCGGGTTATGTCTTTTGAACCAATTATAACTGATTAATAAATTCAATGTTCCTAAAAAAGAGACATATGCATTAATTTGTTCTCAATGTCACCTACCATCTTTTCCTTTTAAAGCAATATATATGATTACATAATGTGCAATTTTTCCTATGTTTCCTTGTATTCCATCTGCATTATAAATGATTAATGCTTTCAGTAAATCTTTTTCATAGAATCCATGTTTCCACACATATTTCTGGTCAATGAATGTTACCAATGTCCCTGAATCCACAATGGCAAAGGTTAAGCCACAAGATTCCATCTTGAGGCCATTTTGTCCACAAACTTCTTCATCTATTTTAGCACTTACTCCTAATTCATCACATTCTTTTCTGTTAAATAATTTTGCTAGATCTTGCTGCTCTTCACTTTCTATAGCAAACAAATGTCCTTTAATTTCTTCAGACAGAATTAAGTACCCTATCTCTGGGGCCATGCTCATTTAAGATGCTGTCACAGAGAAAGAAACTTGCTTCCATTTCATAGTACTAGGACAAAAGGATAATAGAAAAGTTGATTGCATATATATAGAGAGACCAGCTTCTAGCTGAACTGACTCCCTTATTCTTTTTCTGCCTCTTTTTGCTTCTTCTCTGATTCAAAAACATCTTGAAAGTAAGCCCAAGCTTCTTCCATTGATTTCCATGAAGCAGCTGGGATTTCTTGAAATCTGGCTGTGTCAGCCATATTGTAAACCAGTCTGATTGATACCAGTTCAGCCATTTGCCATCCATTAGCATCAGGAGGGGAAAACTCTGAAAAGTGAACTGGTTGCACATATTGACCTGAAGAGGTCCCTTGCATTTGCTATGCTTGTGGATTGGTCCTCTGTGGACCTTTTTCAAAATTGTTTGATGGATGAGGAGCTGTGGGGTTAAAAACTTCTCAACAATCCCTTGCCAAATGTCCAGGTTTACCACATTTGTAGCAAGTTTGCACCTGCTGCTGTGCCTGCCTATCTATTTCCATTGAGACACCCCTTCCTGATTGCATACTAGTAGTGATAAACCTTGGCTAATTAGGCCTTGGTGGAGGATATCAATTCTGATATGTGTTGGTGGGAGGATAATGAGGAGGAGGATATTTGAGAGTGAATTAGGGGGCTGATCTTTCAATGGCCATTTGCTCAAATGAACAATCAATGTTGTGACATTGCTCTACAAAGAGAATAAACTCCTCCTTGATACCTTGCATATAGGCCTGCTGGTAGACCCTGTATTGAACCTGCTCCCTTATAAGCTTGACCACATAATCATTGCTAACTCCCACATCTCTTCTCAACACCTTGAAATCTTGAAGGTATTCATCAATGGAGAAGGTGTGTCTGAGAGCTTCCAATTTTTTGAAAGCTTCATGTATTAGCTTATCAATATGGATGTAATTTTGGAGCTCAACAGCTATTCCTCCAAAATATGGCCAGGCATCTACTCCCCATGGCCCCCTTGATCCATCCACTAAAGTCACCATTTCTCCTTCTTGATTGATATACTTTTCATAGGTGATTTGAGCAAATCCCTCTGCTTTTCCTTCTAACCTGGATAGAATGGCTGCTGTAATCTCTCATTTATTCTTCCACTTCTGCTCTGCTACCCATACTGAGAGCAAAGCAAGCTATTTTCTCCAGGTTTTCTTCTGACCACCCCATTTACCAGGATCTGCTATTTTCTTCAATCCTCCTATCTTCATAAATTCTTCTATCAAGGTTTGCATTATATTGCCACTGTCCCCACTCATAGCTATCCCACTCAAGGTATGGGTCATAGGCTGGGAGCAGCTGGGCCTCTGGTAGAGGCTGGGCAAGTACTGGATCTGGGGTACAGGGTTTGGAACTGATAAAACTGATCCTAACTCAGTTGACTCTTGCTTGTTGGATAAGCTTGTGTAGGGGTCGAAGTTCAACATTGTTGATTACAGTTTGGGGAACCTGGAATATGGTTTTTAGAGACCTAGAGGGTCTAAGTGAGCAAAGGCAATCCAATGTTGCTACTTTGTGATCTCTGCCTCATTTGACAATAAAGTCTTTCTGTGTCTGCTCATCAAATTTGTCAAATCTGGTTTGAAATGAAAGTCTTCCTAACTCATCATCTTCAAACCCTAGCACTGCTTCAAAAACAAAGTCCTTCAACTGCTCCTCATGTCCCCACAAGTAGATTTTCTTCATACAAATGTTTTTCTGCTGTAAGAGCCCTTGACTAGTATATTAGTCTTGAGCAAGTGTTATGGTCTCAATATTGGATTTGATACAGATGAGAGATAACCCCTAGACAAGGGCTAATGATGTTGATGTCAAGTGGATGAGATATAAGCAAAAAGTTGTTATATGAGTGAACACTGTACTAGATATTACAAGTGCTCAAAACTGGGGCTTGAGTCATGCTAAAGCTACAGTACTTATACTATACAGAAAGATGCACAGACCAAGACCCTGATGGGAGAATTCCCATGGTCCCTGAGGCACCATCAAATGGAAGAGAAGCAATTGTGAGAATAGCCAATGGCTGAAAAGAAGTAATGCTTTTAAAATGAAAGAATAACAGAAATAAAGAACAGGCTAAAAACATGAGGCTAACCCTATGCCCTGGGTCTAGACCAGTCATGTGACCCATCACATGCCTTGATAAGATAAAAGATTAGATAACCATGTGGTTAGATAAGATAAAGTCATGTGATGAAAAAATAAAAATTGCAGACTATAACACTTTTAGGCATTTAATTCCTAAGTTGATCTATTCTTCACATAATACAAGCCCCTTACTGCCCCTGATCTTCTGAGTTACTCCAAGTCACTTTGATGTTCTACAATGTCAGTCACTGGCCCCAGTTGCTTAAGATACATGTGCCTAGATTCAACTTCTGACTCTTAACCCTGGCATTTCCCTAATCTCAACTCCAGGCTCTCCAGAGCAGCTGTAACTCCCTACTATCATATAGTGTCACCAGTTCTCATGAATCCTCAAATACAGTTTAGGTTATAGTTCTCTGCTTATAAGCACCACTCCCTTCATTTTTTCCCATTCTTTTCCAGCAGCTGACTCCAGTCCTCTGACATGTTGTTGTTACCTGATAATCCTTGATGGCAAACCACTCCATGTCACTCCAGACTATTCCAACCAACTTCTTATGCCTAGATCTTGCCATCATAGTCTAAGCATTCTTTAGCTGTTTTCTGGCCCCTTTCTTGACATGTCACTCCAGGATTAATAATAGGCAGTCATCAACCTCTTGTGTCTGTTCTCTACTCCTAAGTAACCCATTTCTGGCTGTTGGTTCTAGCCTTTTAAGATCTGGCCTCCTGAGTATAACAAGTCTATTAAACCTGTACTTCTTGTCTCTCTGACCTCTGGCACTGCACTTCCATGCACTTCTGATCATTACAACCCCCATTGGGTACCTTGTTCTATTTAGAATTTGGGAGCTCCAACACTCTAACCTTCTTCTGCCCACTCCTGCTTCTTTCTGATGCTTTTCCTTTTTCTGTGATTTTGCCTCTTCTGCTTAAGCTATCAGACCTCCACATACTCTACAAAGACTGTTGGATTCACTCTGTCAATGCCTAGCATTACCCTTTGCTAAATGGTTTGTGTTTACTGATTTTAGAATACCACTAACTCATCCACTGTGGTCTGTTGACTCCAGATATTTAGTATCTTGTCTGTTCACTGGATAACACATGCCAGCACCTCATGTATCCCCCATAGCTCCATACTACTCTGGTCTCAGCTAACTCTGATCTTGAACCACAGTTTTTCATCATTATCTGGTAGTTATAACTCCATTGCCTAAGTGCACAGTTGTCTCT
>JBBPKN010000490.1:17105-38193 GCA_038089275.1 Pulveroboletus cf. rosaemariae
CTCCATCTGACTCGGACCTTCTCTGAACTTGTAGCATTTGACCCTTTATTTTTCTTTGCCTGTGGCATCTTCACCATCTGTTTCCTTATTCTTGCAGCTAAGGTATATCCACCTTGCTAACCAACCAGGCTTCAGAAGCACCACCCCTCTTCCTCTGCACTCTGACACACTCCCCACATTTCATCTCACACACCAAAAGTCTCTTGCCCTCTCTGAGCATCTCTGTCCCTTTCCATCTCCCTGGAAAGCTCACTCTTCCATCATGACTATGCTGCAATTACTCTTTCTTTTCCTACTTGCAGTTAATTGCACTTTGTTTCTGTTCCTTATGGGTCCCTGCTTGAATTTCCTCTGTATGGTGCTACATTGTTTTATTGATATGCCACCTCCCTATAACCCCCTTGCTATTGGCACTTTCTGTTCCCTTCTGGGAAACCTGTTTCATGGAATTATCTCTGCACCTCTCTGTTCTCTTCAACTCTTGCCCAGGAAATCCTTGCTCTTTGGGCATTGTTTCCTGATGACTCCATTTCCACTCATGAGTATTTTTTTACTTTTTCTGTATGTTGTCTTGGGACCTGTCTTTCTGTTTCCCTGGATATTCTTTTTACTGGAAGACATTCTGCTCTTTTGCATCTTCTGGGAATGCTGCTTCTTTCCCCTGGGTATTTCTTTCCTGGAGATGATTCTGCTCTTCTGTGTTTCCTGGGAATGCTGCTTATTTCTTCAGAACCTTCTCTGAATCCCTTTATTGTTTTGCCCTGGAAATCCCTTGGTCTTCTAGCCTTGTTCCAATAACTCCATTACTCTTTGCCTTCAGTTCCCATTCCTTCTCTGATCTGTCATCCAGGAACCTGTCCTTTTGTTTTCCCTGGGTTTTCCTTTTTCTTTGATAATATTTCTTTTCTTTCTGTGTTCCCTGTGAACTCTCCATTTCTGTGTCTGTCCCTTTGGTTGGCCTTTCTTTCTGGCCTCTCTTCCATCTTTCTGGATACTTCCAGATACCTTTCACTTTGCACTTTGCACTGCCTCTGGCCCCTTTGTTTTCTGTCTCCTAGTTGATGATGGAATGTTGATCTTGAGGAGGGGATAGTATCTAGTGATAGCATCTAGTGACCACACTAGTAACTGCTGATCACACCTAGCAATCCACAACCTACTGGTCATCTAGCACTTGTGCCCTTCCCTCAGTTCCATCACTTATCCCTCTAACCTCCCTCTATTCTATCTCTGGTCTCTTCCACTGCAGTGCCCAGCCCACCTGGTCAACTGTCTACCTCTTCATGCAATAATCAGACATGCTCTGTGCCAATTGCCCCCTCCAACTACCCTTACCACTTGTGCAGTGACTGACCCCTACCTATGTTGACTACACTCATCCCTAATTGTCTCTAATCATTTCTGTCCCTTTTCCAAGTAGCTCATCTCCCTTTCCTCACTGCAGCACATGAACAATGTGCAATCCAATCAGCATACATAATCACTTGTGAAATACAGGAGGCAAGACCAGCAAGCAACCCTTAGTTGAACATTCACTTCTCTGAATCCTCTCTGACTGCCACTCCACCATTCTCCCACTTAGCCTCAGCCTCAAGGTCAACAGGAATAACCCTTGGTCCCCCTGCCACAATGTACCCAGCTTGATCACCTTCCACCAGCTTGATCTGGACTAGGTCATAAAGGAGCTTGTTCTGCTTCTTCATCTCTTGACAAAGGTAACCACCAACTTCTTAAATGGCATCCACAATCAGGCAGTTCTTCACAGGCTCTGACTTCCTACCTTCTCCAACCACTAAACCCCTAGATTGTGTTCACTTCACCTCTCCAGCTACTTCTTCCATGCCTCCAGTCCCAGACCCCTGTTCTCCTAATGATTACATAGTATCTCTTCAATTTAGAACCATATGGCTGACTAACCTCCTTCTCATATGCTTCAGATGTTTGACCCACATTAGGCCCACCCTGTCAAGGAAACAAGGAGCTAGTTGTTCATCAGACCAGTATTGAAGCTTGCTAAATAAGAACATTAGGAATGAAATATGTCTTCAACATTTCTGCCCCTACCTACTTTATCAGAATCTCACCCAACTCTGATTTAGCTCTGACCCCTATCCATACAATGAACTGTCTTGCTGGCAATCAGCATGTTTTAGTTCCCTTTGAAGATAAAAAATCTTCCTCAACTCCATTTCTTCCCTACCCTAGATCCAACCCTTTCAACATTTGTTTTGGATTCTTTGTTTGAATATCAGGCTCTAGTCTAATTTCTGATCTTTACTCTGGTAATTATTCCGAGGCCCTGTGGTCTTTCTGCTTCTACCCACTTTATTCCTTTTCAGTTTCTCTGACTCTATGTCAGAAGTAACTGTTTTGACATTGGTCTCTAATCTCATTCCCCTAGGGAATTCAGTTAATTCTTCCATTCCCTTCTTGGTTGTTCTTTTGTTCTCCTTATTGCCCCATGACTGCCCAAGGCACCACTTGCCTGGTCATGAGATTTTATCTTAACAGGTTATTGCAATTTGTGAAAACTGTTACATTTTCTCTTTTTCCTTTATAACCCTCTTCTTTGCATGCATCTGAGGTGCCTCCTTGTTTATTTCTCTTCATAGATTCCCCTTCTCACATTCTGGCCTTATTCAGACTGCTCTCTTGTTAGACTCTTTGCCTGGGTCTTCTTATCTCTTACTCAGCTGACTCCTAATCATTTACTCCTCTTCCCATCCATTTCTCATGAATACCTTACTTACCATTTGTCAGCCTGATTACTTAGTGGTTCCCTACTTGAACTACTATTAGCTGTACCATAAAGTAGTGTACTTCTTGTCTTCTCTCTCCTTATGCTACTTCTACCTTGCAATTACCTCACAAGTCCTCACATCTCCACTACTCCTTGTACCTACATACCTGGAATTCACTGCTTGTGTCCTGGCACTTAACCAGAGGATCATCAGTGTCTGATCTTGGCACACCCCTGGGAGTGTAGCTGGTACTATTAAGGCACAACACTTTGTTTGTCACCTTCCACTTGTCTTAAAGCTTACCTTTGGTTTGCTTCTTCCATTTCATCCCCAGCAAGGTCTATGCCTGTCCCTACCTGGGCCTAGCATAACAGAAACCTTACTTTCTGGACTTACTTTGCATTTGCTCTGAACTTGTTCACTCAAGGCTCACAAAGCCTTCACTTTAGTAGTCATTAATGCCTCTTTTCATATTCTAATTCCTGGCCCCCAGGTCATTTCCAAACCCCAACCTCTATTATAAAGACAAACTAGAGTAACTACTACTCTACTCTAGTACCATTATATCTTTATCTTTTCCTCTCCCTGCTTTTTCCCAGATCCCCATCCTAATTTCTGCCACCTCTTCCACCACCTCATCCTCTTCACTGTCCTCTGGCCCACTCTTTGCATTCTCTCCACTTACCCTCCACATGGGATCAAGAATGTTGACCAGCCATGCTAGCAGCTGGTTCTCTCTCCTCATCTTCCATATCACCCTACCCCTCATTTCCTATATGATTGCCACCAGCAGGTGACAGCCCTCTGCCATCTACTCAGTGCCATCTTCTGCTTCTTCTGAGCAAGCCCTCTTTTCAGGTGACTTCTCCTCTGCATCTCTTTATTGCTGTTTTCACACCAGCTTCTTCTTTCCTGGGCATTCATACCTTGCCTTGGCCTCTTGACAGGTCAAGCATGACATGGACTTCCCTATGCCCACCTTGCACTCCACTCCCCTATTCTCACACCTCTGGCATGCTAGTGCCTCCTTCACCCTCTGCTTCCCCTTGTTATTGCTGGGCCCCACTTGGGCCTGCACTTGCACCATCTAATGGCCTTTAGTTGTCCTACTCTCAGGTGAATAACTGTGATACTTACCTTTTCTTGGGCAGCCACCTCTGCCACCCACTGGGCCCTCTTAGCCTCCTTGGCCTGCCTTCAGGCAGCCTCCTCTGCCACCTTCTGGGCCTCTTCCACTCTTCTCCATTCTTCTTCTTTCCTCACCTTCACATATCTCTTGCACTCAGTATATTTGGCATTATTCAATACCTCATTGTTGTCAGTGCATTCCACAATACATTCTTCAGCCCAGATTATGATGTTGTTGAATGCAGCCATGTTGTTGTAATGAAGAAAGGATGAGCTACCATGAAGTTCCCATTTTTATTCATGAGCAAGCCAAGAAACTCCACTTTTCCACTTCATTGTTAAACAAGGTCATGTGCTCATTACCTCCACAACCCTCCACTCTACCTCCCTTATGTTACTAAATGTGTGATCACATGCCCATCACCACACTATCTCAGATCACATGTCTGTACCCTCCATACCCTGGGCTAACAGCCTTCAAGGGTTCAGATCTAAAAGGAGAATACTGTTATATCCCATTCCTCCAATCCAATTCTGACTCCATTCTGACCCAGCTTACAACTGGTCCTCATACCCAGTAAGCTACCCTAGTCCTCTGACCCCTCTCCAGGCAACTCCAGCCCTCTATCACCATTCCAGTCTGCCCTAGCTACACATGTATGCTTCCCACCCCTTAGTGATATACACTCCCCCAGACCTCTGCTCCCACTCTGCCCTATTCCATTTTCAGTTCTATTTCAGTTCCAGTTAAGTACCATCTTAGTTCAATTTTGTTATCTCTGAACCATTCTGGTATAACTCTGTCACCATTTCCACTCTTAGTTACTATTACCATCATTGTTACTATTTCTATTCCATTCCTGTTCCTTGCTTCCCCTCATTTCATTCTGTTACCCTTTAGTTTCAGTCTGACATGATTGGACATTGTCTTTCCTGACATCTCCATTCATTTCTTAGATATTTAGACATCTGCTTCACTTCTGGGTTTGCACCTGTCTTACTTTGCTACACTCCTAGATAGTTCTGCCTCTCTGAGGTATAAGTACTATAGTTTTGTATCTTGTATCTCAGTACAAATATCAACATAAATACCCCCCTATCTTTATCCTTACTCTGATTGAGCCCTTGGGCTCACTCTGACCCTCTGGATTACTTTAGAGAACCTCCAGAGCCAAGCAATATCCTTGAAGAAGTCATAAGATCCCACCCCCATAACTAGGCTTGACTCTCCTTGTCCTGCCTGACCCTCCTGTTGAGTATCAAGACAGTTCTCTTTCTTACCTCCAATATCTATGTAAATCAGGACACCAGAAAGTGCAAGGGCATATCACATAAGGTGAAGCTGAGTTCCATTCAATCAATGAAACCCTTTCTAGATTCCTCCAGAGCTCTTCAGAGCCCTTCAGAATTATGACCTTCCCTCAGTGTCAAGGGTTTCATTCAAAAAGAAACTAGGTATAAGTTTTAACAGGATCTTAGAGTAAGCAGAGATTAAATTATGCTCTTAATTATGAGGCTAAGGAAATCCCATCTAGAGATCTGCCACAATTGCATCTGACCCTTATCTGGATCAAGATCAGATTTATTGAAGATATAATTGGAAGATTTATCTATTATCTGAGATACTAAATTCAATTATAAGCTGTGCCTTTAATCCAAGGAGTGTTATGAATGTAACATTTGCTAGCAGAAGAGTTACATGACAAGCACATGACCATGAGACTTTATTGCCAAACAAGGATAAAGCCTAGGATATGGTTAAGTTGTTATTCAGAGTATTCCCCTTGGATTTGGGCACAGCTTATGATTAAATCTAGTATCTCAGATGACAGGTGTATCTTCTGATCTTATCTCCAATGAATCTGGATCTAGATCTAGATAAGGGTTAGATCTCTAGATGGGATCTTCTCAGCCTTATGGCTGAGGGTATGGTTTAATCTCCACTTACCCTGAATCCTAACTTCCATTCTACATAGCCTCTCCCTTGATATACCCCTTTACTACATGGCCCATTTGATCATACCCTCTACCCTTGCCCTATGCCCACTTACTATATATGGTATTGTGTTAAACACACTGGTTGGTCTGTGCATACTCAGAATTAGTATAAATAGCAGGTAGTTCCTTGGTTTCAGCCCCCAGCCTTAATCACTTGTTTATCTTGTACATCATCCTCTTAGTGTTGCCTACTCAATACAGGCTATCTTTGAGTCCTAACTTGTGCTATGGCTCCTCAGGCTTTGCTACCCTGAGTTCACACATTGCTTTTTACTCTATTCAATCTGAATCCAACAATGAAACTGACACACCCTCTCAAGGCAGATCATTTAGGGTTAGGATGGGTCATTTAGAGATTAACACCATAACAAGAAGGAACTTTAAATAGACAACTCAATCATATTCTAGAGTTGTTCCTTGTTTGGCATAGAAGTCTCATGATCACATGCTTGATTATGTAACACTTGTGATTGCAAACTGTTCATTCATAACAGTTAAGGCCATTTAAAATTGACCTATATCTCATACCATCAAACAAGTCCAAGCCTTTTTAGATTTGACCAATTACTATTGATGTTTTAATTAAGGATTTGCAGATATTGCTTAATCCCTTAATGATCTCACATGAAAAGATAAAACATTTGTATGGGAAGGATTACAGAAAAAGGCTTTTATCACACTCAAAAAAATTATAAGCTCTGCTCCATTTCTTGTTTATCCAGACTTTTTCAAATCTGTCTGGATCAAAACTGATGCATAAGATATCACCATTAATATAGTTCTCTTTTATTTGATGAATGATCAATGGCATTCAGTGGCATATTTTTCACACTCTCTAGTGCCTGCTGAGAAAAATTACCCCATTTATAATAAAGAGTTACTTGTAACATGCATTCTTCACATGAGGGCTTCTGCTACTGCTGAATGAGCAAGACTTATTCTAATCCTAATCCTATCTGAGGGTACTTCTTCTACTAAGTGAGCTTTTGTGACTAGTGGCTCTAACTAGGCAAGTGAAAGGAAGGGATGAGCCTAACCAAGACTGTGAAGAGACAAGCCCCAGCCAGGCCTTAAGGGAGAACCCTCAAAATATTACTTATAAAAGCTCAGAACTCAAGTAACAAAGACTAGAGAGCCAGCCCTCTATACTCTTGCCCTTATATATTGTCTACAGTAATGCACAGAACATGCTGACTAAGTACATGAGCTACCTAATCTGGGAATGCCTCAAACCCTGGGCTAATAAATAAGAACAATAAAGAAAAGACATGGAGTGGAGATTAAGAAATGCCAGCAAAAAGCAGGCATGGATATAAAGGGGAATGGAAGAGAAGGCATAGCCTTGGAATGGAAGTGCAGGGTCAAAGGTGCTTGCACCATAAGGACAGCAATCTCTGCCACAGATGAGATCCAATCTAAGATCTACCACAGATATATTTAAATGAGATCCAGATTTAGATTAGATCAGATCAGATCCATGAAGATAAGAGAGAAGGGCAGTTCTTGGGAAGATCCAGGGAAAATCTATGTCAGGTGACTAACTGTCACATGACCACTGCTGGGAAAGAAGGATAATAAATACTCTTAAAGGATTAGAATCATAGACTAGGGTTAAGCCAAAAAAGGGGTGTCTTGTGCATGATCACATGATGTCACATGACTGGTTCTAGTGCAGGAAGTGTTACTTCATAACAACCTGCCATCATCCATGCTCTAAAGAAATAATAGTACCTTTTTATTAATTATCTAGATTTTGAAATTTGAATAAATTATCAGGCCCTGAAACATTGGCACAAGCCCCAGGATCTTTTCCCCCACCAGGCTTGTTGAGTTGAAGTTCTCTTGGAATATAGATTTACCATTGTTTATAGACCTGGAACTTCAAATGATTGCATAAATGCCTTATCCCATCATATTGATTATGGTGAAATTCTTAATGAACTCAACAAACAGGTCATTGTGTTATCTCCTGCACATTTTCCCTCTATCCCCTCCTGTGCTTCCCAACTCATGAATTCTTTCCTTTTGGATGTGATGTCTGCTACCACCTCTTTGCTCCAAGACAATCTGCCAGGGTTATATTATAATGCAGATAAGGATTGTTTGGTTTACAGTGCAATAAACATGATATTCACTTCAGAAGAATTGTGCATGAAAGCATTAAGATTATGTCATAATTCCCCTATTGCAGAATATGGGGAACAATACAGAACTTTACATTTATTAAAATGTTTCTTCTATTGGCTAGATTAAGAAAAGAACACACATTAATATATTACAACCTGCCAAGCATGCTCTCTTATAAAGGGTTTGCAAAAAGCACTAGCAGGAAAATTACTTCCTTTATCCATATCTTTTTTTCCTTGGATGGATATTTCTTCAGACTTTATCACAGAATTACTCAAATCCAAAGGATATAATGCCATTCTAGTGGTAATAGACAGATTTTCAAAGAAGATCATTTTTATTCCTTGCTTTACAACTATCTTCTCTTCCAATTTAGCTTCTTTATTTAGGGATCATATTTGGTGTTGTCATGAACTACCTTCTTCCATTGTTTTAGATTAGGGTTCACAGTTCACATTTGCTTTTACTCAAGAGCTATGTTACTTCCTTGGCATATATCAAAAACTTTCTACTCCTTTTTATCCACAAACTAATGGGCAAACTAAAAGGATAAATCACAAATTGGAACAATATTTGTGTACCTTTATGGCTAAGAAACAGAAGTTCTGGGCAGATTGGATCAAGTTAGCTGAATTCTCATATAATAACTCATCCTCCACAGCTACACAATTCACTCCTTTTGCCATTATCAAGAATTTCACACTATAATTGGGTTTTGAAGCAGGATCTTCACATATATTCATTAAAAAAATGAAAAAATCACATGAACAAATCAAAGATTTATTAGAAAAAGTGAAAGAATGCATGATTAAACAAACAGAAATCAAATGTTCTACAGCTTTCATCTATCAGATAGGGCAAATGGTCTGGCTATCTAGTGAATATCTTTCCCTTTTATATTCTTTCCAATGCTGTTAAACTGCAGCTACCAGTCAATACTCACATTCATCCAACCATAAATATCTCAAGGGTTAAATCATATCTGAATTCACTTCCTTAGCAGCCTGTTATTTATTCTGATCCTATGGCAATTACAAAAGAAGGTGAAAAAGAATGGGAAGTGGATTATATAGTGGATTCCAGAGTCAAGAATCATAAACTGGAATATCTTGTTTACTGGAAAGGGTATAATGCTTTAGATAGGACATGGGAAACATTGAATCATTTGGCTTATGTACCTTAAGCCATTGATTCTTTCCATCTTCAAAACCCTTTAGCCTCTCACAGATTTCACAATATTCCCTTGGATACCTTTTAAAGTCATTTTGCACCTTATTATAATTTAACAGTTTGTGATGCACTTCTCCTGTCTTATCTGGAATCCAAAACCTAAAAACAGGATAGTATTATAATACATATTTTTCATACATATTTTTTATTGCATTTTTGACACTACTTTTACTTTTTACATTTTCACATCACATGACCCTTTCACCTCTTCACATTCCACTAATCTAGACTAATCTCAACTATGAAATCATATCTTATGTTTATCATGTGTATTTCTAGGTTCCTGCTCTTTTTATGCTATTGGATAGCTTACTATACATTACTTTAGGGCCAGCCCATAGTACATGATCTGTGCAGTGTATTGTAGCCTATATAAACAGGGTATACAAGCTAAAACTTCCTAGTCTTGTGCACTTGAGCTTTTATAGCTTTTTCAAGTCCTTGACTCTCTATTTTCTTTGCCTAGTTCTGGTGCCTCTACATTCAAAGGCATCACTTTGCTCTTTAGTCTCAAGGACACACACAGAGGTGCAGCACTAGGACCAGCAATACTAGTTGATGTTTTAGGCAAAATATATTAAATGATAGTTTACACAAATACTTTCTTGTGTTATGAAAGGGAAAGATGCTGCATTTTGTCTCCCTGGTGGTGCCAAAAATTTATTCATCTCTAGCCAAGAGGGATGGTGACAGCTAATTACACTCACCACATTATCTGGTTGGGTTTGACTAGTACACTTTAGCTTTCCATTTACGGTAATCATTACATAAGCTTAGAGCGTACACTTTCGTACAATTCTCTGCTTCATGTCCTCAGTAGCTGGACATCTACTAAGGTTCTTATAGGTTATTGTAATTCCAGTTAGCCTCTGCACAACACCTCCTTTCAACAGGGTGCAGAGAGAGAAAAGTGCACCGAAAGCATGGATTCCAACGTACTACGATTTGCTGTTCGATAGCGCATATACGATCGCTCAACATCGAACGCACAGGAGAAGAGAAAACGCCTGCCGATGACGACGTGACGAAACCGGACGAGCAATATAGGTCGGTGTGCTCGGCAAGTACGCAATCGCGAGACAACGTCATCGGATAGGGCGTCGCCCACGGCTCGACGATGGGGAACAGCAGCGCAGAGCGAACCAGAGGGTACTCGATCAGGGACCACAGCGGCCTTCCTCCCACAGAGTTCACTTCGTGTCCAATTCGATCATCGTCCACAACAGACATGGTCGCCCCGCGGGCGGGATATTCATGGAACTTGTTGCGCGGGGTGGACTGCATCCGATCTTGGAAGGACCGAACTCTAGTTACTTTTACCCACTGTATCCCATTCACATACCTAGAAACCCATCAAGGTGGTAGCCCAATCGAAAGGCTGATCACCGTCGCAAACACGACAAAGCAGACGGAGAGCGACATACTACAAGGTCCGACGGTGCTACAACAGCATCAGGGAGTAGGGAAGGGGGGAACGCACCTACATTCTCGACCGACGTCTAGAATATCAGGACGACGGATTACTTGATCGAGACGCCATGTGTAGCCGGAATGCTAGACTGGCAGATAGATCGGATGTTGGAACAATGACGCGGAGCGAATTCATTAGGGATAATGATCTTCAGGGCATGCGTGTTCCGAACGCCCGAGTTCCCCCTTAGACACACCGGCATAGCCGATCTGCGTTTGCATCTTGTTTTTCCAACGAGGTCGGGTTCATCAGGTATACCCCATCGGCGACGGTTCACGGCAGGGATGAACATCGAGGAGAGTTGGAAGGGTCGGAGAATTCTGAATGCATACTGGGGTGACGGACTCCTTTCCACCCCCTACCAGCAACACAGCTTTCGTGTCCCTAAGGACTGTCACCGAGAGCCAAGGAAAGTGATACCGAATCCTGAGGAGTAGCCCCGAATTAGAGCCTCTGCGTTCCAACTGGCACGCCCTGACGAGCGAGCGATGACAAGGTGCCTTTGCCGATCCAGAGCCTGATCGCCAGACCTCTCTAGATGTTCAGCGCACCTTAGCATAAATTCGGTGTGTGACCGAGCGAGCTGAAACAAGCTCTCGGCGTTTCACTCTGCATCAGTATGGAAGTGACCGTAATCGTCATGGACGCTGTCTGAGAGAGATGCGATGGGTGCCAGGTAGTAGTGGATCGTGCTCCGCATAGACGACTTCTGACGCGAGCTATGCAACCATCTCCTAGAGGCCGACATTGGAATCGATGACGGCCATAAGTAGACAGGTGTATCGGAGGTGTGACTACGTCGCACGCCGCAGGAACGGGAACTCGGCCCCTGGACACAACACCAGGAGATCAGCGAGTGACCAGGGAATGATGCGACGCACAATTAATGAACAGACAGAATCCTGGCTTCTCTTGTTCCTCAGGCCTGACGTAAACAACGAGCCTACTTACACGCCAGAGCAGTTCCAGCCATTATCTTGACCGAGGAAGTACGGCAACTCACTCCTCTGGAAGGCGACGCGTAAGGATGCACATGACTACAAGCCGTGACAACTGTGGGTGGAGAGATCACGTAGAATCACAGGACAGGTCCAAGGTAAAGGGACACGACTCGGGCGTCGTTGACGAAATCGAGCCAAGTTCGCACCGCCGCCGCAAGATGCGGTCGGTCAAATTTAGACTCGAACCCAAAACTCTCCGGTGGACCCGATCCACCACTGGACTATGGTTTGTTAATTCTTAATGTTCGGCATACAGTTTGGGACTTGAATGCTGGCAGATGAGATAAGGGTCGCGGAGGGGGACGAGAATGGGAGGGTCTCGGACCACCGTGCGCCCACTGTTGGGCTACTCCCTTGGGTGGATGGGAAGATTACTTGGAACACGTTTGAGCATGTGATGACCAAGTACAGGGGAGAACCGCGTGATGGAGATACAGACGTAGACGTGAACTAACTTTACTCTCACCGTTTCATGAGGGCACAGGCGGGACAAATCCGGATCTCTTGGACTATCAAAAGCAGAAGCGATGAGAACCGGTGAGCGCACACTACCTTACTAGAGTGGGAACAGGAGCCATTGCCAGCGGTAAATTAACCACTGACACGTGAAGTCGGGGTTCTGGCGCTGGTACCTCCTGACTGATGCCAGCTCATACCGTCGTGTACGGTGTTGACGAAAGTGACAACCATATGGTCAACACACAGGACCTGTACGTTTGTGGCTAAAGCGTGTTGATCCGAGGAATCAGGCCAAGGGGGGAGTATCCTAGAAATTCACCGCCAGGCACCGGTCGGTGAAGACAGCATGTGCGATGGGCCGACAAAGACGACCCGCATCATTTTTCCTGGGCTCGACCTTAGGCCAACGCTCTAGCCCCCACGCTCGTTCACAAGGTGTTACGACAGCGAAAGGCGTTGGATGCCAGGGTGAGGGTGGTGACAGGACCTGGCCAATGACAGAATGCCCCTTGTACACCTGCGGCGGATGTCAGACATGTCGGCAAGCGATGCACAGGTTGACGTCGAAATCGGGTAGGGTCGGGGAAGTTATATCGGGTCAGTGCCTTCCGTGATCGTCCATGGGCGGCCTCTCTATCCATGGGGCTCGTGTTTGGACCGGATCCTGCAGTGCTGGTCGGCTCGGGCGAGTGACGAAGAAGGGACAATAACGGCAGTCTTTACGATCTAAAGCCGAGGGAAGAGATCCTGTGGGTATTGGGGGGAGAATCGTTAGTGTGCTTCTAGTCGACGGGTCCCACAAAAAGACAGATGTATGACGGCACGACGCATGACGATTGCGTTGTCTGTTGCGTACTCTATGCGACCGCGCACCAGATCAGCACCTGATCGGCATCGCTGGCCTGCAGGGAAAAAACTCTTTGAGAAGGAATTGGCGGGTAGTCCCACTGGTCGGTTGAGCCTGTGAGACGTTGCGCATTCGAGTTCTCCCTCCAAGACTGCCGAATTGCAACCGTTGTCGTGGCGACCTCGGTAGGACCGAAAGGACGAGACGGCGGTCATCTCAGGTCATGGCGTTTCAGCACTCGGCGCCATGGAGAGAGCGAGCGAAGACTATATAAACGGAGCTGCCCTACGGTGACTCGCCTCCGTTCTCGAATCTGGCGACCACCTTGGAGGGCACGCGCGATCCGCAAGGGAAGGGCTAAAAGGACGTCGGTCTCCGGGAACGCGCATGCACATTCCAAGTGCACGTATGGAGATCGCCGTCGCGGTGAGAGCGACTGCGTGCCGGTGCAGAGGACGTTGAGACCGATGGTCACCTCGCCCGGTTGGCGTGTTGGGTCTGCTACACAGGGTCGATTTTGTTACCTCACGCAGCCTTCAAACGGGGGTGAGTGCATTGCTGTGTATGTCAGCATGCATTCACTTGCTCTATTCGGCACCCGTCTTACCTCCATGGATAAAAAGCCCAGCAACGTGCCGTTTTCCTTTTCCCAGTTCACGTCTCCTTCCTTCTTCTATCTGTTTCTCGCGCGCCCTCCCCCGTCCCTCCCAGCTACACCATGTCTGACGTTGAGAAAGCCCGGTCTTCTCACGCTTCTCAAACCCAACTGGTTCCCAACCAGTTGCTCAACTATGCGCCACGGCCACCCAGGATCGCCAACCCCGGTGCTCTGTGTGTCGCGTCCACCTGGGGTCGATCGTCGTGCTGACCCCACCCTAGTGGTCTGTTCTCGTTCGCGTCAACCACGTTCATTCTTTCCCTGTACAATGTCAATGCGAGGCACATTCATACCCCCAACGTCGTCGTTGGCATGGCCTGCTTTTCTGGCGGTCTTGCCCAATTCATGGCGGGCATGTGGGAGTTCCCGCGGGGTAATGCCTTTGGTGCTACAGGTGTGTCCCTTATCGCCCCCTACCGTTTGATCGCTCCTTCTGGTTCGGTCACATGCTATCTTGTGTGATGCGGTCCTTGTTTGGCTATCCTCGTGTTACTGCAATTTGACATTTGACTGATGCCTACGCAGCGTTCACTTCTTATGGTGCCTTCTGGATGTCTTATGCAACCATACTGATTCCGGGCAGTGGTGTCCTCTCGGCGTATACCTCTGCTGACGAGCTCTCGCAAGCACTTGGCATCTATCTGATCACATGGTTTGTCTTGACCTTCATGTTCCTGTGAGTCCTTTTATCGATGTGTCGCCAAACGTGGCACTGAAATGGTTTGCTAGCCTCGGCGCCCTTCGTCGTAATATCGGTTTGATCGCACTCTTCTCCTTCCTCTCCATCACCTTCCTTCTCCTTGCTATTGGCGCGTGGAATGGATCCACTGCAGTCAACAAGGCGGGTGGTTGGTTGGGTATTGCTACGGCTTGGATTGCGTATTACTGCGCGCTCAGTGACCTGCTCATCAAGGAGGAGAGCTGGTTCACCCTCCCAATGGGTTCTATCAAGCGTGCCGACTAGTCGCCACGTCAAGCTTTCTTGTTTACTGTCTGATACCCGGATAGATGGTGCCGTACCCATCATCTACTCCAGCCAGTCGTTTTAGTAGTTAGCCGTTACTTGCATTCAGAGCGCGTTACCGGCATAGATTCCCGTCTTCTCGATATCTTGACCCGCTTCCTTGTCTTTGTCTCGACGGAGGAGTCGTTTGTCTACTTTTTGTTTAGCTAAGTACGGACGTTGTACAGTGAAAATTTACGCGTCGAGAATTTCGTACGAGGGTCATAATGCTTCGAAACAGGTATGAATCTTGATTATCCCTGATGGGTATAGTGCATGGCGTCACTCTTTGGAGTCGCCATTGTTCACACCAGGCACAACATACAATTGATTCACACAACACATATCCCCCAGGACATGGTTCAAGATATGTGTTATAAGAGAGTATGTGTTATCCATGAGGTCGGGGGTGATAGTATGATCATGTGATGTTATGAACTGCATGGCTTTAAACTGAGTAGAAATTTGTTGGCATACATCTAGGACATGAGTCTAGCCATGAGAAAACTGGCTTGTAATTTTACTAGCAGCTACCTTGCCCTGTACCTCAGTAACCCATGTTTTTTGTGCAAATAATCCCAATGCAACTTCAAGCTAATAAGCAAATGAACTATCAACATTACTGACAAAGATATATAGCACAAGACCTTCTACATTGACCCTGGCTTAACTGGTACACTGCTATTGTCATCCTGCCCATTTATCTCTGATGAAGCCTTGAAATTCATGACTAACTGGTAAATTTCTTTATCTGCTGCATTAAACATGTTTTAAATCTCTGCAACAGAGTTGAGAAGGTTTGCATTGTGCATATGATTTATGTACTGGAGAATTCTGGTCACCTCTAGTTTATTCAGCATCTTAGAAGTAGCTTACCTATAGTGACTCAAAAAATTGATCCAATGTTTAGCATTTTTTCAATGTTTATAAAATAACTACAAATAAAGCTAAAGTGTAAGTTGATGACTAATAGTAATTGATCAGGGCTACATGACAATACCTGAATTATATAATTCTGATCAAAATTGATCAAGATATGGATAATTTAAAACAGGAACTCATTGGATTAATTATTTTGCTATATAACAGAAATACATAAACTGTGTATTTTAGTACTTTGTATGGCCTTCCTTGGCCTTGATCACTGCTTCCAACCTTCTGGGCATACTCTCAATCAAATTCTGACATATCTCTGATGAAATATTATTCCACACTTTCTCTAATCTCTCCAATCTCTTTTGATAATTTTTTATACTTGGCCAGCTCCTTCTTGAGATGAACCTATTAATGTTTAATAGGACTGATATCTGGAGACTATGTAGGCCAGTCCAGAAGAGAGATATTGTTGTCTTCTATCCATTTCTGGGCCTTTTTTGAAGTATGTTTTGGATTATTATCTGGCTGAAAAATTACCTTCTTTTCAGGAATTCCACATTCCTCCAGGCTAGATAGCATGTGGTCCTCCAAAATGGACACATACTGATCAGCATCCATTCTTCCCTCAACCTCTGCAAGATGCCCTACTCCATTCCATTCCATACATCCCTATATTATTATGTTTTCACCTCCATGCTTGACTGTTTCTTGTACCTCTCTCTAAATTAACCTCTTTTCCTTCTTTTTCCAGATCCACTGCCTTTTATCTGACCAAACTATCCTTTTTCAATCCTTTACAGTTCACTCTCTGTACTTTAGAGCAAAGGCCAATTTTTTCTGCCCATGCCTTATACCAAGCAAGGGCTTTTTCTTCTTTATCATAGCCTTGAATGAATGTTTTTTGAGAACATTTCTGATAGTTTGAGAGGTAACTGAATGGAAAATGATGATATTGATATTGTTGGTAGCCTGAACAGCATTGGTAGCCCTGCCAGTTCTGATTTGTAAGCAAATAGAATATTGGTCTATAAAGTTGTGGGAGCATTGAATGTGGTTATATAGCACTGGATGCACTGCCCTGTGGCTATTAAACATTGCCTAATAGGCTGTGTGCATTGCCATTAGACTGTTTATGCATTTCTGTTGCATAGCAAAATAATTAACTTAATAAGTCCCTATTTTAAATTATTTATATCTTGATTAATTTTGATCAGAATTATATAATTCAGGTATTGTCATGTAGCCCTGATCAACTACTATTAGTTATCAACTTAAAATTTAGCTTTATTTGTTCTTGTTGTGGAGTTATTCTATAAACATTGAAAAAGTACTGAATATTGGGTCAATTTTTTGAGTCACTGTAACTTTGTATCCTATACCACTGACTAAGAAAAGGGGAAACTTGTAAAAGGAAACTAACCATAGATTAGGGTTACAAATGTATATCCCATATCAGGAGTATGATTTTTATGGTTACATAAGTAAAATAGTATAGAGTACAAAAAATTTGAAGTGCTGTTGTTACTTTATAACAGTTCCAATATTTGCAACATTTTGATTGTTAAACTAATAACATATACATATATTATATATTTCCTTCTATATCACTCAGTATTTACAAATTTGTCTGAATTATTCATTAGAAAAGTTTTATTGCTAATATCCAGAATATCAAAATTAGTATAAAATATATCCTCATTTGGCTTTGATAACATTTTGAATTCTCCTAGGCATAATCTCAATTAATGCCTGATATTCCTCTACTCTAATCTTGTCTCACTCTGCCTGAAATCTCTTCCAAAACTCTACTATGCCAGAAAATGACTTTGAATACTTGTTATAGTTCGCTTTTTCAATTTTTGATCATGTGACTTTATCTTATCTTTCCATGTGGTTATCTAATCTTTTATCTTATCAGGTCATGTGATGGGTCACATGACTGGTACAGACCCAGGGCATAGGATTAGCCTCATGTCTTACACCTGTTATTTATTTCTGTTGTTCTTTCATTTTAGAAGCACTGCTCCCTTTCAGCCATTGGCTATTCTTACAGTTGCTTCTCTTCTTTTTGATGGTGCCTCAAGGTCCATGGGAATTCTCCCATTAGGGTCTTGGTCCATGCACTATTCTGTACCATATAAATACTGTAGCTCTAGCACATCTCAAGTTCTAGTCTTGAGCATTTGTATCCTTTGATCAAGTGGCCTTACTAGGGCTCCTATATACTCTTTTGCTTTATTCTCATCACACTGACATCAACATTGACAAGCCCTTGATTAGGGTTAGCTCATTGTTGCAGCACACTAACATTGCTGGATATAACACTTGCTTAAGACTACCATTACTAGTCAAGGGTGCACATCACTGAAGAATGTTTTTTGATGAAGAAAGAATACTTGTGGGGACATGAGGAACAACTAAAGGATTTTATCTTTGAGGCAGTGCTAGGATTTGAGGATAACAATTTGGGTAGATAATCTTTCCAGCACAGACTTGATGCCTTTGATAAACAAACAAGAAAGGACTTTGTGGAGAAAAGAGGCAGGGATAGAAAAATAGCAACCACAGATAGGCTTCACTTACTTTATCCATTGTCATCACTAAAAACCTTTTCCTGACTCCCCAAGACAATAGCCCAACCTGTCAAACTTCAATTTATATGCCAGCTCATCAAATGAACCTGAGTCAATTGAGCTTGGTTTGATTCTATCACAGCAGCAGCCTGTCCCAGACCCCATACAACAACTCCAATATATCCCAACCCCCTACCAATGCCCCCAGCACTGCTCCCAGCCTTCAATCCCTACTATGAGTGGGATGAATATGAGTTTGGATGTTGGAGATATAATTTGGCTACTGGCCAAAGAACTTATCAGGATGGGAGGACAGAAGAAAATAGTGGATCCTGGTAAATGGGGTGGTGATAAGAAGAAGTGGAGGAAGTGGTTTGTTTCTTTATAGGTTTGGATGAATGAATAAAGATGGAAAAACAACAAGGAATTGACAGCAGCAGTGTTATCTAGATTGGAAGGAAGGGCAGAAGGATTCATGCAACTAACACTCAAAAGGTATAGAGATGGGGAAGAAGAGTATAGGTTAGCAGCAGATGGAAGTAGGAAAAAGATGGGTCTGGCAGCATGGCCAGACTTTGAAGGAATTTCAGTGGAGCTATGCAACTATTTTTATATTGATGAGCTCACTCATGAATCTCTTAAAAAACTTGAAGGACTTTGTTACACTTCATCAATAGATGAATATCTTTAAGACTTTGAGGTTCTTAGATGAGAAGTGGACATTAGTGATGACCATGCACTAAAGCTAATCTGGGAACAAGTGCAGTACAAAGTCTATCAACAGGCCTACATGCAAGATATCAAAGAGGATTATATCCTTTTTGTAGAACAGTGTTGAGGCATAGGACATTCATTTGAAAGAATGAACATAGAAAGACCAGCTCCTGGATTCACTCCCTGATACCAAGCTTCTTGATATTCCCCCACAAATCAATACTGACCTCCTTTCATTCCTTCCCAATCCAACCAGCCTTGATTCATGGCAATAGACACTCAACCTGGGTGTGGTACACCCATGAAAATAGATTGTCAGGTGGTGATACAGATCTGCACCTGCTTCAAGTGCAGAAAACCAGGGCACATGGCAAAGAATTGCCATGGGGTTTTCAACCCAGCAGCACCATGGCCCTTGAATAATTTTGAAAAAGATCTCCAGCCTCAGGGACAGCAACAGAGGCAACAAGGCACACAGGCATAGTATGTTCAGCCTGTTAGATTCTCAGAGTTTACACTGCCAGATGCAAACAGTTGGCAAACAGTGGAACTGGTTTCTATTGGACAAGTTTACAACATGGTGGACACTGTGAGATTTCAGGAAATCCCTGCAGTGTCATGGGGTAGTATGGACAAGGCTTGAGCATATTTCCAGGACATCTTTGAGACAGAATGGAAACAAAAGGAAGCATTGGAAAAAGTTTGAGGGATTCTATTAGGTTAGAAATGGAACTCCCAGTATGCATATCTCTTTCTTCTTGTTCTTTCAATGTTTATACTATGAAATGGAATTGGGTTATTCCTTCCATGACAGTGTCTTGTTTGAGCATGGCCCCAGAAATAGGGTGCTTAATTCTGTCTAATGATATTAACAGACACTTGTTTGCAATAGGAAGCAAAGAAAAAAAATATCTAGCCAAACTATTTAATTGCAAGAAATAAGATGAACTTAGTGTAAGTGTAAAAATTGATGAAGAAGTTAGAGGAAAAAATGGTTTGAAAATGGAATCTTGTGGACTAACTTTTGCAATAGTGGATTCTAGAGCATCAGTAATATTCATTGATCAAAAATTTGTGTGGAAACATGGTTTGTATGAAAAAGATATGCCTAAACCTTTGACAGTATATAATGCAGATGGTACCAAGGGTAATATTGGAAAAATTGCTCACTATATGATTATTTATATAGCCATAAAAGGAAAAAATGGAAAGTGGCACAGAGAATGCATTAATGCTTATGTTTCTTTTTTAGGAACCCTAGATCTCCTTATAGGATATGATTGGTTTGCAAGACACAATTCAGAAATCAATTGGATTAAGAAAACTATTGATTTTCCTAGATGTTCAGCAGATTGTGAATGTTATGGTTATGTTGTTGGACTGAGGATGAGGAGTGATAAACCCTAACCCTGTAGGGTTTCTTGGAATTGTGTCAATGTTAATGTCAGTTTCAATAGGAAGAATAAGAGGATAGATGGTAAATGCCTGACCCAAGATGTAGTGTAGGACTTAGAAGGAGAAAGTACTCAGGGTAGCTAAGTCTAAGGAGTGAAGTTCAAACACTAGCTTGTCTATTAAGATGCCTAGGTGGCTAAACAAACAAGTGCTCAATGTTACGTTCTCAGTTCCCAACTCCCAGACTGTGACTGGGTCCTGGTGTTTGGGCTGGTGACAACTGACTTCGGTTCGGTAGGGCTTCTGATCCTAACCCTAAAGTAGGGGCTGGCTTGATGCTATGGTCGTTGATGAAGAATAAAGAATGACAGCAGTATAAATGAGAGGTCAAGCCAGGAGATCCAGAGTAGCCACTTGATTACCCTTCAATGATACAAGGTATGATACAAGTGCTCAAGACTGGGGTCCTGAGTCTTTGGTCGCTACTGTATAAATACTAATCCCAAGTGCACACGGACCAAGTCCAGGGCAAAGGGAATCTCTAAATAAAGTAACTGGGCATAGGGCGTGCTTACTGAGAGTATGACCAAACAGGCCATGCGGATAAGGGGTGTATGCAATGAGGAGGTGGGAGAATGGAAGGGAAGGGTTCTATATTAAATAGCCGGTCAGGGATAGCGGAGATTAAACCATACCCTCAACCATGAGGCCGAGAAGATCCCATCTAGAGTTCTGCCACGATCAGATCTGACCCTCTTCTGGATCGAGATCAGATTCATCAGAGATCCGATCGGGAGATGCAATCTGTCATCTGAGATACTAGATCCAACCATAAGCTGTGCTCCCAACCATAAGGCAATAGAATAT
>JBBPKN010000491.1:0-38182 GCA_038089275.1 Pulveroboletus cf. rosaemariae
CAATGACAGGTTTTCAACACCTTATATGAAAAGGCATTCAAATCTGGTGATCCAGAGTCTCACCCTTGAAGAGGGGATAGTGTTACAAACGCTATCGTGCAGTCACCTGACAAGCACGTGACCGTGGGATTTCATTGCCAAACAAGGACAAACCCTAGGCTATGGTTAAGCATATTTAATATTCTATTGCCGTATGGTTGGGAGCACAGCTTATGGTTGGATCTAGCATCTCAGATGACAGATTGTATCTCCTGATCAGATCTCCGATAAATCTGATCTCGATCCAGAAGAGGGTCAGATCTGATCGTGGCAGAACTCTAGATGGGATCTCCTCGGCCTCATGGCTGAGGGCATGGTTTGATCTCCGCTGACCCTGACCAGCTATTTATATTTAGAACCCTCTTCCCTTCCATTCTCCTACCTCCTCATGTTAGACATCCCTTATCTGCATGGCCCGTTTGGTCATACCCTTTACCCTCGCCCTATGCCCTATTTCCATATTTAGTATTGTGCTGGGCTGACTTGTTGGTCCGTGCACATTCTCCCTCCGTATATATAGTAGTGAGTTCCCTGGTTAAGGCTCCCCAGCCTTAATCACTTGTTTATCCCTTGTAACCAACATTACCCATACTCCTGCTTATACCGATGAACGTTTCCTATTAACTTGTGGGATGGCTCCTCAGGCCTTGCTACCCTGAGCCCACTCTATCTTATTCCGACCAACTCAGTCACTGTGAAACGATGCACCTCATCAAGGCTGACCATTTAGGGTTAGAATTATGCAACCGTGAACGAGACTGTAACAGTTTGCAACTTAAGAAAGAATTACCAAAAGAACTCTGGGAATTTTTACCAGTATTTTCATAACATGAGTCAGAGCATATGCCTACTTGAAAACCTTGGCATCACACTGTGGAATTAAAAGAAAATTTCATACCCAAGAAAAAATGTATTATTCTGCTTTCAAACAAAGAAATAAAGAAAGTTAGGGAATTTGTGGATAAAGAAATGAAGAAAGGTTATATTCAATATTCTAAATCTCCACAGACATTGCCAGTATTTTTCATCAGCAAGAAAGATGGTGGAAAATGAATGGTGATTGATTACAGGTATTTTAACAAGTATATCATAAAAATAATTATCCATTGCCCTTGATATCAACACTAATTGATAGGCTAAACATGTTTACAATCCTAGATCTTTGATGGGGTTATAACAATATTTGAATAAAGAAAGGCAATGAATGGAAAAGGGCTTTTATCACCCCTATTGAAGCCTTTCAACTGCTTGTTATGTACTTTGGCATATGCAACTTGCCAAGTACATTCCAGGCTATGGTCAACAATATATTCCACAACATATGGGAGTATGTTGTTATTTATATTGACAACATCATGATTTTCACCAAAGAGAAGATCAAGGAACTACATTTGGAAATTGTTACAGAAGTATCAGGTCATTTTCATGACCATGACCTTTTCCTTAAACCTTCAAAGTGTCACTTTGCAAAAGATACTGTTGACTATCTGGGAATGGTTGTATCTAAAAAGGAAGTACAAATGTAGCTTAACAAGACCAGTGCTATTCACAACTGGCCCATTCCTAAAACAGTTAAACAAGTTCAGGCATTTTTAGGATTGGCCAACTACTATCATTGTATTGTATCTCATTTCACAGACATTGCCAGGCCTCTAAATTTCCTTACCAAGAAAGATACTAAATTTGAATGGACTTCAACATACATGGCTGCATTTGTCCATCTCAAAGAAATTCTCACATCCAAACCCCTTCTTTGTTATCCCAACTCTTCAAAATTCATACAACTTGAAATGAATACATCAGATGTCACCATTAGTGATGTTCTTTCTTATCAGCAAGATGATGGTCTTTGGTGACCTGCCACATATATTTCTTACTCTTTGAACACAGCAGAATTAAATTATCCAATTTATAACAAAGAGTTATTGGCTGTCATTTGTGCTCTTCATAATTGGTGTCATTATTTAATAGGACAAGATTCTTTTGAAATCTGGACAGATCACAAGAATCTGGAGTATTGGAAACATCCCCAAGATCTTTTTCCTTGTTAGGCTAGGTGGCAGGCCACTTTAGCCAAATTTAACTTCAAGATATGTTACAAACCAGGATCTTCTAATGGTAGAGTAAATGCTCTTTCCCACAGACAAGATCATTTTGATAATAAACCAGAACCAAATAAACAAATTGTTATGCTTCCCCCTTTTATTTTTCAACATGTTACTTCTCTATCTTCTTCCTTTTTCTCTCAAGTGCAGCAAGCATCAGTGAACTAATATCTTTCTCCCCACTGGTGTTATAGTTCAGAACATAAAGTTTATTTAAATCAAAACAAATAAATATTTGTACCAAAAGAGTTATGTATTCAAGCTTTAAATTTATTTCATTCTTCACCTCTAGGCAGTCATTCTGGTCAAGATTACACTAGGCATCTTTTAGCTCATTTCCATTATTGGCCAGGTTTCTGTAAAGATGTCATCTCTTTTGTATCACATTGTTCTTCTTGTGCAACATCTAAGGGATCTGAAGCCATTATTCCAGTATATCCTCTTTCCACAGCTTTGACTTCTTGAAAAGATATTTCAGTGAATTTCATTACTGGACTCCCTATTTCAAAAGGATTTGACACTATTATGGTAGTGGACAGATTTTCAAAAGAAGTGGTTTTTATTCCATGCATTTCTTTCCTTTCCTCTTTATATGTTGCAGAACTCTTTAGAGATTATGTCTGGTCCAGACATGGACTTCCTTCTACCATAGTATTGGATCATAGCCCTCAATTTGTCTCAGAATTCATGAAGCAGCTCAATAAAGTCTTGCAGATCAAGCAGAAGATTTCTACAGTATATTATCCTAGAACAGATGGGCAAACGGAATACATTAATAGAGAACTGAAGCAATATTTAAGGAACTTTATAGCAAAAAGACAGGAACAATGGGCAGATTGGCTCAAAATAGCTAAATATCATTACAATAATTTCTATTCTACCTCAATCCAAACCACTCCTTTTACAGTAACAAAAACATATCATCTGTGATTGGGTTTTGAGGCTTTCATTAATTCTGTCCCCTTGTTACATTTTCTTTGAGATATGTCTAAATCTTTCAAGGAAGTCAAAGAAGCATTAGAAGAAACAAGAGTAAAGATGGAAAAACAGAATACATGAAGCACACCTACTTATCAGAAGGACCAGCTGATTTTGTTATCCACAAAGAATCTTTTGCTTCCATATTCTTTCAAGAAATCATTCAAGAAGTGAATAGGTCCATTTGAGATTATCAAGGTTATTTCCCATGCCATTTATCTCAAATTACCCAAAACAATGTGAATTCATCCCACCATCAATATCTCTCACATTAACCCATATTTACCATTACTTCAAGAACAAGACATTCTCACTCCAGATCCAGTTCTTGTAACTGAAGAAGGCTATAAAGAATATGAAGTTGACCACATAGTTGATTCTTGTATTAAAGGAGAAAAACTGGAATATCTTGTTTATTGGACAGGTTATGGTGAAAATGATTGAACCTGGCAAACAAAGGACAATCTTGCTAATTCACCAGAGCTTGTTGAAGAATTCCATAAGCTTTATTCTTCTGCTCCCTGATATTTTTTTACCATGGATCTTACTTTTTTCTATTTCCTATTCAAGCCCTATGAAAATGTCACTGAAGCTGTACTGTTGAGCATGTCTTGTCTGGAATCCAAGACCTAAAAAGAAGGTAGTGTTATAGTTTACTTTTTCAATTTTTAATCATCTAACCTTATTTTATCTTTTCCATATGGTTATCTAATCTTTTATCTTATCAAGACATGTGATGGGTCACATGACAGGTCTAGACCCAGGGCATAGGGTTAGCCTCATATCTTCAGTTTGCATTTCATTTCTGCTCTTTTTTACTTCTCTTTTATTTTAAAAGCATTACTCCTTTTCAGCCATTGGCTATTCTCATGGTGACTTCATTTCCATTTGATGGTGCCTTAGGGTCTGTGCACTCTTCTGTATAGTATAAATACTGTAGCTTTAGAATGACTCAAGCCCTAGTTTTAAGCACTTGTAACATCTAGTACTTGTGTTCACTTATACACTCTTTTGCTTCACTCTCACATCATCATCATCAACATTGTCAGCCCTTGATTAGGGTTTATTGTCTCTCTATACAATGTCCAGAACCAACAGCATAATAGTCAGTTCTGTTAAACTGGTCTGGTTCACATACTTTGGTATGCTGTGAGGTTTCAGGGGTATGACAGAAGGAGCAAGCTAACCTGTGAATGGCACTAGTGAGATTGATGATAGTATCATGGTAAATGAGAATAGATTCTGGATCTGGAAAAGTAAGAAGGAGCAGGAGTCTGTGAGGCCAAGCCTGGGGTGTGGTGAGCAGAGAAACTCTTGAACTGATCAAGAACTGCATGAGAGCAAGCTCTAGTTACATGGATAAACATGATAGCAGTACCAGCACAAGTGAAAGTGGAAGTTTGAATATACTGTTATCAACTGCAACATACTCTGGAGTAGATGGAGCTTGGCTTCACCTTATATGGTGTGCTCTTATGCTAGTACCAGGCACCCCAATTTACAGAGGGGTTGGAAGTTATTGGAGGTCTGGAATAAGCTATAAGGCTTTCTTTCCACCAAGAAGTATGACATTGTTATGTTTTCCTCTTTTTCTCTTCTCTTTCCTCTTTTCTCTCATCATAGCTTCTGCTCTTCATGTACCCCAGGTGCTTTCTTGTTCACTTTCACTCATAGATTCTGCTCTTCTCATGCTCTAGCCTAGCCTAGACCACTCTCTTGTTCTGCCCTTTGCCTAAGCCTTCTATCTCTTAATCAGCTGACTCATAATCATTCCATCTCTTTCTGTCTGTTTCTACATGGATATCTTACTCATCATTTGTCAGCATGATTACTCAGTGTATCTCTACTTGAACCCTATTAGTTGTACTATAAAGTAGTGTACTTTCTATCCCCTCTCTCCTTATGCTACTTTTACCTTGTGATTACCTCCTAGTCCTTGCATCTTCACTTATTCTTGTATCTATGTACTTGGAATTCACTACTTGTGTCCTGGCACTTAACCAGAGAATCATCAGCATCTGATCTCAGCACATCCCTGGAAGTGTAGCTGGTACCACTTAGACACAACACTTCATTTGTTGCCCTTCACTCATCTTAAAGCTTACCTTTGGTTCACTTCTTCCACTTAGTCCACAGCAAGGTCTATGCCTGTCCCTACCTGGGCCAAGCATAACAGACATCAAGTCATGAAGCAAGGGAGAGGTCAAGAATGATTGTAACATTGTATTATGGTTGATATTTGAACTGAGGCACAAGATACAGAGCTACAGTACTTATATCTCAGAGAGGCAGATTATCTAAGAAGGGAATGGAGATACAAATGGAGATGTTAGGAAAGACAATGCCAAGTAATGTCAAACTGAAACTAAATGCTGACAGAAAAAGGCAAGGAAGAAAGAAACAGGAACAGAAAGTGAAAATGGAGGAACTATGGAGTTATATTAGAATGTTATGGAGTTAACATAGGTAAAGTTGTAATCAATGTTAGATAGAAAGGGATGAGATAATTGTTTTTTACTGTGAATTCATGAAGATAATGGTAATTGATGACCATTCATTTACCACCATCTTTCTTGCTTATAAAGAAAACAGAAGATGTTTGCAGTGATTTAAAAGATCAAGTGTATCCCTTCTTGTCATATCCCATACCTCCAACTCAATTCCAATCCAGCTTATGTCTGGTCCTCATATCCAGTAAGCCAATCTAGCCCTCTGAATTCCCTCCATGCAACTCTGGCACTCCATTATCACTTCATTCCACTCCAGCAATGCTTGTAAACCCTTTGCCTTGTCATTAGTTCACATTTCCCCAGCCTTCTGCTCCTGTTCTACTCTAATTCTGACCTTAGTTCTTCTCTATTCACAATATGTACTACCTTAGTTTCACTTCATCTCCTCCAGAATATTCTGTGATTACTTTGTACCTTGTCCTGTTCATAGTCACTGTTCTTGTTCTTGTTCCTGTTCCTGTTTCTCTTTTGCTTCTTCCTGTTACCTTTCAGTTTCAGCCTGACATGATTGAACATTGTCTTCTCTGACATCTCCATTTGTTTCTTAGATACTTAGACATCTGCTTTGCTTCTGAGTTTGCATCTGTCTTACTTTACTACACTTCTGAATAGTTCTGCCTTCCTAAAGTATAAGTACTATAGCTCTATATCTTGTACCTTAGTATGAATATATATAAAAACACCCCTTCTTGATCTTGTCCTCACTCTGACTAAGCCCCCCAGCTCAACCTCTGAATCTCCAGTTTACTCCAGAGGACCTTCAGTTCTGAATACTATCCCTAAGAGAATCCTAAATGACCTACTCTCATTATAACTAGGCTTAATGCTCCTTATCTTGCCTGTTCCTCTTATTGAGTGCCAAGACTACTTTCTCCTCCATCTCTGACCCCTTTGTAAATCAGGACACTGAGAAGTGCAAGGGCATACCACATAAGATAAAGCTGAGTTCTGTTTGACCAATGAAATCCTTCCCAAACCCTTCTGGAAACTTCTGGACCTCTCTGAAGCCTCTAAAATTATAACCTTCTTTTAGGTTTATACATTACCAAGGTGCTCAAACTGGACCTTCACTCTCTAGCCATAAGGGTTCTGTTCATAAAGCAGATAGGGGTAGAAGTTATATTAGTATATCTGCACTCAGCATGAGTTTTAACACTTCTTCATTTCTTTATTCATAAATTCCCTAATCTCTTTCATTTTCTTATTAGACAAAGAAATTATGCTACCTTTCTTTGGAATAAAGTTAGGTTTGAGATTGACTCCATGATCCCATGGCCTTCTTGTTGGCATTCATTCAAATTCTTGTTGTGAAAATATGGGAAGAAATTCCCATAACTCTTTTGGTACTCTTTTTGTAATTGGATTTCTTCTTCCTTAGATACTTTTCTTGATATAAGATGCATTTTGCAGTCCTCAGTGCACCTAGGAAAATCAATAGTCTTTTTGACCCAATCTACTACTGGATTATGTCTTGTGAACCAGTCATATCCAATTAACAAGTTTAAAGTGTCTAAATTTAAAACATATGCATTAGCTTATTCTTGATGCCATAAACTATTTTTTCCTTTTATGGCAATATATACCACCACATAGTGTGCAATCTTTCCTATTGATTCTATAGTTTCATCTGCATTAAATACTATAAGTGACTATGGAAGATTCTTTTCATATAAATTATATTTCCATATAAATTTTTGATTCATAAATGTTACCAATGCTCCTGAATCCACAATAGCAAAGGTTAATCCACATAACTTCATTTGAAGTCCTTCCTCACCTCTTATTTCTCTATAAATTTTTACACTTACTTCTAATTCATTATGTTTTTTTCTATTAAATAGTTTTGCCAGGTCTTTTCTTTCTTTTCCTTAATCTGCAAATAAATCTCCATTAATATTTTTTGATGGAATCAAGCACCCTATTTCTAGGGCCATGCTTGAATAAGATACTGTCACAAAAGAAACTCTTTTCCATTTCATTGAAAAAGAACAAAATCAAGATATAAAAGAAGAAAATGAATTACACATTGGGAGATTAGTGTCTAATCTTTCCAACTCCCTCAGGCATTTTCCTGACTTGCCTGCTTTACTTTATTCTCAAATATATCCTTGAAGTAAGCCCTGGTTTCTTTTATACTCCTCCATAACACTGCTGGAATCTCTTGAAAATGGGCTATGTCAGCCATGCTATATACCAGTCCAATGCTAACTGGTTCTGCTATACTCCAACCATTTTCATCAGGCAGAGTGAAGTCTGAAAATTTCACTAGATATATATATTGACCTTGTATTAGTACTTGCCTCTGAGTTTGCAGCTATGCTAACTACTGCAGTTCTTTCCCAAAATTGTTTGAGGGATAAGGGGCTAAAGAATTGAATTGTCCTCTGCAATTCCTGGCCATGTGTGAAATGCAACTACTGATGTGTTGATCTAAATCTAACCCTAACTCTTGAGAAGTGCCTTTCTATCTTGCTATCTGGCTTTTGTGCTAGTGGCTAGAAACTAGGTATGATAAGAAAGAAAGTAAGAGCCTATGCCAGCCCCTAAGCCAATAGAGAACTATTGAATCACTTATAGGGAGTGGAGCATAGCCAGAAAAGACTAAACCAAACTCAAGTGAGCAAGACTGGGGGAATTCCAGCTTGCCTATCTTATCCTTTATATATTGGGGACCTTGGTGCACAGATCAAGCTGACTAAGTACATGAACTACCTAATCAGGGAACCCTAAGCCCAGTTATAAATAGAATTATACCAATGATAAGAAAGCATGGAGGAAATATGAAAAAATACCAGCAAAGGGTAGGTGCAGATATGAATATGGAATAGAAGAAAAGGCATAGCCTTGGAAATGAAAGTGCAGGATCAGAGGTGCTTACACCATGAGGATGGAGATCTCTGCTACCAATGAGATCCAATCTGTAGATCTGCCACAAATGTATCTAGAGTTTAAATTCAGATCTAGATCTAAGATAAGATCCATGGAAATTAGACTGAAGGGCAGTTCCAGGGAAGATCCTGGGAAGATCCATGTCAGGTGACTGATGATCACATGACCACTGCTAAAGGAAAGGAATAATAAATACTCTTAAAGGAACTAGACCATAGACTAGGGTTAAGCTTTAAAAGGGGTATCTTGTGCATGATCACATGATGTCACATGACTAGTTCTAGTGCTGGAGTGTCACTTTGTAACAATGTGTTCTGGTTTACCACATTGGTAACATGTTCAAACTTGAACTACTGCTTGTCTATCTATCTTTATTGGCATATCTTATTCTGGCAGTGTTTTTGTGGGTGTAAAATGAGGGGAAGAGTGTTTTTGTGGCTAATATGTGTTATGGGGATTAAATATAGAAGGGGGTCCTTGGTGAGCTTGGAATCAAGGAGTAAATCAGGGAGCAGATCTTTCTATGGCCATTTTTTCAAAGGTCCTTCCAATAGTATAAATCTGCTCAACAAAGAAAATATAGTCTTCTTTAATGCCTTGCATGCAGGCTTGCTGGTATATCCTGTACTATACCTGCTTTCTTATCAGCTTGACCACATGATCTAAGCTAATATTTGCATCTTTTCTTAGCATTTTGAATTGTTGAAGATATTTATTAACAGAGTATCATATTCCAAGAGACCTCCAACCCAACTCCAACCCCATCCTGACCCAGCTTACAATTGGTCTTCATATCTAGTAAGCTACTCTAGCCCTCTGACTTCCCTCCAGGCAACTCTGGCCCTCCATCACCATTCCAGTCTTCCCCAGCTATGCATATATGCTTCCCACCCTTTAGCATTATATGCTCCCCCAGGCTTTCACTTCCACTCTGCCCCATTCCACTTCTAGTCTATCTCTGCTCCAGTTAAGTACTACCCTAGTTCCCCTTCATTATCTCCAGATCATCCTGATATAACTCTGTTACCATTCCCAGTCTCAGTTACCATTACTGTCATATCCTGGACCTCCAACCTGAATCCCAACCCCATTCTGACCTGGCTTACAATTGGTCTTCACACCTAGTAAGCCACTCCAGCCCTCTGACTCCCCTCCAGGCAACTCTGGCCCTCCATCACCATTCCAGTCTTCCCCAGTTATGCATGTACACTTCCTGCCCCTTAGCATTATATGGTTCTCCAGGCTTCCACTCCCACTCTGCCCTACTCCACTTCCAGTCTATCTCTGCTCCAGTTAAGTACTACCCTAGTTCCCCTTCATCATCTCTGGACTGTCCTAATATAACTCCATTACCATTCCCAGTCAGCTACTGTTACCATTATTGTTACTATTCCTGTTCCATTCCTGTTCCTTGCTCTCCCCTGTTTCATCCTGTCACCCTTCAGTTTCAGTCTGACATTATTGAACATTGTCTTCCTGACATCTCCATTCATTTCCTAGATATCTAGACATCTGCTTCACTTCTGAGTTTGCACCTGTCTTATTTTGTTACACTTCTAGATAGTTCTGCCTCTCTAAGGTATAAGTACTGTAGTTCTGTATCTTGTATCTCAGTACAAATATCAACAAAAACACCAGAAAACCCTCTTGTTATTGTCCTTACTCTGCACAAGCCCTTGGGCTCACTCTGACCCTCCAGGTTACTCCAGAGTACCTCCAAGGCTAGGCAATATCCTCAAAGGAGTTGTAAAGCCTCACCCCCATGACTAGGCTTGACTCTCCTTGTCCTGCCTATCCCTCCTGTTGAGCATAGAGACAGTCTTATTACCCACCCCAATATCTATGTAAATTGGGACAATGGAGAAGTGCAAGGGCACACCCCATAAGATGAAGCTGAGTTCCATTCAACCATTGAAATCCTTCCTAGATTTCCCCAGAACTCTCTGGAGCACCCCGGAGTTCTGATCTTCCTTTAGCATCAAGGGTTTTATTCAAAAAAGAGGAACTGGTTAAAAGTATACTCATCTTGGTATAGATTTTAACAGTCTCTTTTTAGTGGGATGAAAAGTTTTAACAGTATATTTGTATTCTTACTTGTACTTCTCTTGCCTTCACATAAGAATCAGCCTCCACTGACTTTCAATACTCAACTCTGAACCACCTGCATGCTTTGCACACTCATGGGCGATCCCTCCACAATCTCTGGAACTTTATTCCATCCCTTGCATCAGCTGTCAGGATATGAATACCAATGACACCACTATGACCTCACACTCTTTTGGGCATTTGACCCCTAAGTTAATCTAGTCCTCATGACATAAGCCCCTTACAGCCCTGATGTTCTGAGTTACTCTGAGTCACTCCAATGATTCTATGATGTCAGTCACTGGCTCTGTTGCTTGAAACATATGTATCTAGATTCAACTTCTAACTCCTGTCCCTGGCATTCTCCTATTTCTGACTCTGGGCCCTCCAGAACAGCTGTAATTTCCTACTATCAGATAGCATCACCAGCTCTTATGAATCCTTGAATGCAGCTTAGGTTATGGTTTCCTACCAATGAGCACCACTCCCTCCATTTTTCCTGCTCTTCCCTGGCATCTGACTTCAGTTCTCTGACACTTTGTTGTTGCCTGGTAATCCTTGACAGAAAACCACTTCCTATCACTCTGGACTATTCCAATCACTTTCTTATGCCTAGATCTAGCCATTACAGTCTAAGCATCCCCCAGCCTCTTTCCCAGCCCCTTCTTGACAAGTTACTCCAGGATTACCAATAGGCAATCATCAACCTCTAGCATCAGTTCTCTGCTTCTAGGTGACTTATTTCTGGCCATCAGTCCTAGCCTTTTAAGACTCAATCTCCTGAGCACAACAAGTCTATTAAACCTGTACCCCTTGTCTCCCTAATCTCTGGCACCATCTTCTGTGCACTTCCAATCATTATGACCTTCATTGGGTACCTTGTCCTATTTTGGATTTGGAAGCCCCAACACTTCAACCTTTCCACTTGCTTTCACTTCTTCCAATGCCTCACTATCTCTTTTGATTTTATCTCTTCCACTCAAGCTATCAGACCTCCACAAACCCTACAAAGACTGTTGGCTTCACTCTGTTGATGCCTAGCATTATCCTCTGCTGGATGATTTGTGTTCACTGATTCTAGGACACCACTAACTTGCCCACTGTGGTTCATTGACCCCAGATATTGAGTAGTACCTCATCTGTTCACTGGATAACACATGCCAGCATCCCGCATACCCCTCATAGCTCCATACCACTCTGGTCTTAGCTAACTCTGATCTCAAACCACAGCTCTTGTTGTCATGATCTGGTAATTATAATGCTGTTGCCTAAGTGCATGGTTATCGCTGTGTCACTCTGCTTTTGAAGCAGGCCAGTTTCATCTGTTGATATGCCTACCAGAAAGACCTCTGTCTGCCTCCAACCCTCTCTGAACTTGTAGCATTAGACTGTTGTTCTTCATTGCCTGTGGCATCTCTGCCACCTGCTTTCTTATCCTCACAGCCAAGGTACATTCACCTTGCTGAATAACCAGGCTTCAGAAGCACCATCCCTCTTCCTCTGCTCTCTGCTGTACCCCCACATTTTATCTTGCATGCCAAAAGCCTCTTGCCCCCTCCAGGCATCTCTGTCCTTTTTTGTCTCCCCAGAAGGTTCACACTTCTGTCATGATTGTGCTGCGATTACCATTCCTTCCCTGCTTGCAGTTGGTTGAGTGTTGTTTCAGTTTGCTATGGTTCTTTGCTTGGATTTCTTCTACCTGTTTGGCAGAATTGATCCACACCTCTCTATTTCTTACCTGAGAAATCCTTGCTCTTCAGACATGGTTCCTGATGACTCCATTTCCTGCTCACAGGTAATTCCCTCTTTCCTGAATGTTATCTTAGGACCTGTCCTTCTGTTTTCCCTGGGTATTCTTTTTCTAGTAGACCTTCTGCTATTCTGCATCTTCTGGGAATTCTTTTGTTCTGGGTATCCCTTCCTTGGTGATGATTCTGCTCTTCTGCGAATGCTGCCCCTTTTTTCAGAACCCTTCTGAACCCCTCTGTTATTTGCCTTGGGAATTCCTTGTTCTTCTGGCCTTGTTCTGATGACTCCATTTCTCTTGCCTTCCATTCCCATTCCTTCTGACCTGTTGTCTGGGACTTGTCCTTTTGTTTTCCCTGGGTTTTTCTTCTCCTTTGGGGATCTTTCTGCTTTTCCTATGTTCTCTGGAACCTCTCCATTCTTGTGTCCATCCTTTGGTGGGTCTTTCCTTCTGGCCTCCCTCCTGTCTTTCTGGATCCTTCTGGACCACTTCCATTTCACACATTGCACTGCCCCTGGTACCTTTTCTGGCTGTCTCCTAGTTAATGATGGGATGTTGACCTTGAGGCAGGGATAGCATCTAGTGACCACACTGGGTACTGCTGCTTACACCTAGCAATCTGGTCCCCCTTACTCTTGCCCTTCCCTCCATTCTCCAGTCCCTCCCTGGTCTCTTCCACCACAGTACCCAGGCCACCTGGTCAACTGTCTACCTTTGTACAATGACCAGATGTGCTCTACACCAATTGCCCCCTCTGACCACCTTTATCACTAGTGCAGTGCCTGACTCCTACCTATGTCAACTGTACCCAGCCCCAATCATTTCTGGTCATCTCTGGCTATTTCCAAAGTAGCTCACCTCCCTCCCCTAGTTGCTGCATATAGACAACATGCAATTTAACCAGTATACAAACATTTGTTGTGTTAGGAGGTAAGGCCAGTGAGCTACTCTCAGCAGAAAATCCACTCCTCCAAGTCTTCTTTAGCCCCCACCATAATATCCTCTGGCTCTGTCCCAGCCCCAAGTTTGGCCACAAAAACCCTCATTCCCTCTCCAGCCCTCTAACCTCCATGCCCCTCCCACTGAGCATCATAATCACTTACATAAACACCAGACTCTGCCCTGAGGTATCCCTTTTGGCAGCCCTTCTCCATTTGGATCTTGACTAGGTCATGAAGGAGCCTGTTCTGCTCCCTTAAGTTCTGATAAATCAGATCACCAACCTCATGAATTGCATTGGCAACCAATCCATTACCTGTCATACCAACTCCTTGGGCTGCCTTATTAAAAGTAGTGAGATTCTGGACTCCTTCTGCCATTCTAACCCATACTCCACCCCTATCTCTTTGGCTAGTGTTTGCTCCCCCTATTCCCATTGAGGTACCAGCCTTGTATGCCTTGACTCTGTGCCTCCTCCTTTCCTGATTCTTGGCCATTATGAGGGCCATCCCATCATCAGGACAGAGAGTGAGCTGGTTATCTGACCAGAAGTAGAAATCTGGGAATCCAGCCATAATAGAGCAGAAAAATAAGTGCCAACTTTTTCCTTGAAAACTTATCTTCCTTGAGCCAACTCTGCACTAACCCTGACTCTCACTGAGTACAGAATCTGTTCACCCTCAATCATCATGTTTAGTTCCCTTTGGAAATAAATGAACCTCCCTCAACTTTATTCTAGATCTGACTCTTTCGACATTTGTTTTGATCATTATTTAACTATTGGACTCTAGTCTAATTTCTGACTTTCTCTCCAGAAGTTATTCTGAAGCCCTGAAACTCTCTGCTTCTACCCTTTGTTTCTTTTCAGTTTCCCTGTCCTTATAACAGAAGTGACTGTTTTTGACATTGGATTTTAATCTCACCCCTTTGGGAAATTTGGCTATTTCTTCCATCCATTCTTGACTATCCATTTGTCCTCCTTATTGCCCCATAACTGCTCAAGGTATCACTTACCTGGTTATGAGATTTCATTTTGACAGGTTATTACAATTTGTGGAAACTTTACTTTCTGGACTTACTTCACATGTTCTCTGAACTTGTTTACTCAAGGATCAAAGCCTTTACTTCAGAAGTCATTAACCCCTTTTCATACCTTTATTTCCGGCCCCCCTGGGTCATTCTGAACCCTGACCTCTGTTACAAAGACAAACTAGGGTAATTACTACACTACCCTAGTACCATTACATCTTTGTCTTTGTCCCTTTCCACTCCCTCCCAGATTCCCATCCTGAGCTCCACTACCTCACCTGCCACCTCTTCCCCTTTGCCATCCTCTGGCCCACTCTTTGCATCCTCTCCACTCACCTTCCATATGGGATTGAGGATGTTGACCAGCTGCACTAGCAGCCAGTTTTCCCTTCTCATTTCCTGTACCACCTGGTCCCCTACCTTCCATATGGTTGCCACCAACAGGCAACAGCCCTCTGCCACCTGCTCAGCACCACCCTCCAAATCCTCTGAGTGAGCCCTCTTTTTGGGCCACTCCTCCTCCACATCACTCTGATGCCACTTCCACAATGACTTCTTCTTTCCAGGGTATTCACACCTTACCTTGGCCTCTTGACAGGCCAAGCACAATGTGGACTTCCCCATGCCCATCTTGCACTCCATCCCCCTATCTGTGCACCTTTGGCATGCCAGTGCCTCCTCTGCCCTCTGCTTCCCTTTGCCATTACTGGGCCCTACTTGGGCCTGCACTTACACTGCCTGTGATCATCAGTGGTGCTACTCACAGGATAACAACTGTGGTATGCACCTTTTCTTGGGCAGCTGCCTCTGCCATTCTCTGGGCCCTCTGGGCCTCCTTGGCCTGCCTTCAGGCAACCTCCTCCTCCACTTTCCAGGCCTCTTTCAATCTCCTTCATTCCTCCTCCTTTCTTGCCTTTGTGTACCTCTTGCACTTGGTGTATTTGGTGTCACTCAACACCTTATTGTCATTGGTGCACTCTGCAAGGCATTCATTAGCCCAGGCCATGAGATTGTCAAAGAAGGCCATGTTGTTGTAATAAAGGAAGGATGAGCTATTGTTGAAGTCCCCATTTTTATTCATGAGTGAGCCAAGAAACTCTGCTCTTCCACCCCATTATAACTAAACAAGGTCACATGCTCATTGCCTCCACAACCCTCCATTCTACCTCCAATGTTACCAAAGTGTGTGATCACATGCCCATCACCACACTATTACAGATCACATGTCCATACCCTCCACACCCCAGGCCAATGGCCTTCAAGGGTTCAGGCCTAAGAGGGGGATACTGTCATATCCCAGACCTCTGACCCAAATTCCAACCCCATTCCAACCCAGCTTACAATTGGTCTTCACATCTAGTAAGCTGCTCCAGCCCTCTGACTCCCCTCCAGGCAACTCTGGCCCTCCATCACCATTCCAGTCTCCCCCAGTTATGCATGTACACTTCCCATCCCTCAGCATTATATGCTCCCCTGAGCTTCCATTACCATTATTGTTACTATTCCTGTTCTATTCCTGTTCCTTGCTCTCTCCTATTTTATCCTGTCACCCTTCAGTTTCAGTCTGACATGATTGGACATTGTCTTCCTGACATCTCCATTCATTTCCTAGATATCTAGACATCTGCTTCGCTTCTGAGTTTGCACCTGTCTTATTTTGTTACACTTCTAGATAGTTCTACCTCTCTGAGGTATAAGTACTGTAGTTCTGTATCTTGTATCTCAGTACAAATATCAACAAAAACACCAGAAAACCCTCTTGTCATTGTTCTTACTCTGTATAAGCCCTTGGGCTCACTCTGACCCTCCAGGTTACTTCGGAGTACCTCTGAGGCTATGCAATATCTTCAAAGGAGTTGTAAAGCCTCACCCCCATGACTAGGCTTGACTCTCCTTGTCCTGCCTATCCCTCCTGTTGAGCATAGAGACAGCCTTATTATCTACCCTGACATCTATGTAAATTGGGACAACAAAGAAGTGCAAGGGCATATCTCATAAGGTGAAGCTGAGTCCTGTTTGACCATTGAAATTCTTTCTAGATTTCCCTGGAACTCTCCAGAGTACCCCAGAGTTCTGATCTTCCTTTAGTGTCAAGGGTTTTATTCAAAAAAAAGGAACTGGTTAAAAGTATACTCATCTTGGTATAGGTTTTAACAGTCTCTTTTTAGTGGGATGGAAAGTTTTAACAATTACCATCATTGTTACTATTTCTGTTCCATTTCTATTCCTTGCTTTCCCCTGTTTCATTCTATCACCCCTCAGTTTCAGTCTGACATGATTGGATATTGTCTTCCCTGACATCTCCATTCATTTCCTAGATATCTAGACATCTGCTTTGCTTCTGAGTTTGCACTTGTCTCACTTCATTACACTCCTAGATAGTTCTGCCTCACTGAGGTATAAGTACTGTAGTTTTGTATCTTGTACTGGAGGAGAAAGATTAACAAAAACAACAGAAACACCCTCTTGTCATTATCCTCACTCTGCTCAAGCTCTTGGACTCACTCTGATCCTTCATGTTACTCTGGAGTACCTCTGAGGCTATGTAATATCCTTGAGAAAGTCATAAGACCTCACCCCTATGACTAGGCTTGACTCTCCTTGTCCTGCCTGTCCCTCCTGTTGAGCATAAAAACAGTTTTCTTACCCACCTCTGACATCTATGTAAATTGGGACACTGGAAAGTGCAAGGATATACCACATAAGGTAAAGCTGAGTCCTGTTTGACCATTGAAATCCTTCCTAAATTCCCCCAGAGCCCTCCAGAGCCCTCTAGAGTTCTAACCTACCTTCAGCATCAGGGGTTTCATTCAAAAAGGAACTGGTTAAAAGTATACTCATTTTGGTATAGGTTTTAATAGTCTCCTTTTATTGGGATGAAAGTTTTAACACAGAGTTGGTGTGTCAAAGCCCTTCTAACTTTTTTAAGGCTTCATGTGTGAGTTCATCAATATAGAAGTAATTTCTCAACTCCATTACTATATCTCCAAAGTCTGGCCAAGCATCAACTCCTAGAGATGTCCTGGTCCCATCTGTTGTTAGCCCATACTCCAATTCTCTGTCAATGTATTTTTCCAGAGTAATCTGGGCAAATCCTTTTTCCTTTCCTTCCAATTGGGATGGTATCACTGCTATCTGCTTTTTATTACTCTTTTACTTCTGTTCTGCCATTCATACCAGCAATAATGCAAACCACTCTCTCCATAACTTCTTCTCTCTGTTTTATTTACCCAGATTGGCTATCTTCTTTAATCCTTATATCCATATAAATTCTTCTATTATTGATTGCATTATATCTCCAGCTACCCCACTCATAATATCAGTTGAAGGCTGGAAGTGGGGTTGGTACTATTATGGGTTCTAACTAAATCAAGAGAAAACAACCTTGAAGGGTGCCCATACTGAAGGAAACAAAGGAGTGGTAGCCTAGCAAGCACAAGAGAACAAGGAACAAGTGCTCTAGACTGTGAAATCAGTCTATGCCCTTGCCCTTCCTTATATATTGCTATCTACTATGCATGGACCAGACCATAAGGAGTACATGAGGTAGCTAGTGTATAGAGAACAAAGCTAAATAAGGAAATAGGGCAAAGAGAAACTAAATAGGAATCAATGGCAGATAAGAAGTAAAGAGTAAAAAGAAAGCAAGGCAGCAATAAGGTATAATATCAGAGGGCTAGGCCATGATATCATAAAAGGCTATACTACAATAAGATAAAAGGCTAGATCAGGCTAGACAAGAACATATGGCATAGAACCATAATAAGATAGAAGAAGATAAGATGAGATAAGATAAGATAAAAGAAGCAAAAGGGGCTAAAGAGATTTAAATAGAAAATAATACTTAGCTCAGGGTAAAAATGAAAAATAACCCTTAGCTAAGTAGTGCCAGTGTATAACAGGTGCTGGAAGGGAAGAGGAGTGTACTGGGGCTAGAGTGGCTGGATAAACTGGCTCTGCTCTAAGAGGATTGAATCTAACTCTGTTTCTTGCTGTTATAATTCTGACTTGCAATGAGAGCTGAGAGAAGCAATGGAGAAGGTGAAACATGGAAAAACTCTAACCACATAGGGGCTAGGACAAGGATAAAAGAAATAACCCAGTAAAGAGCTCACAGACTGAGAAAGCAGACCATAAGAAGCCAGAGAAGGCTAGTGGCACAAGTGCTCAAGTCTAAAGAGACTTGACACAGGCCCTGCCACTATATATTATAGCATAGCTTTAGCTATGCAATATACATAAGATATTATATATGTCAAGGATAAAGTAGGATAAAGAAAAGAAATAAAAGAGATACTGTAACACTTGCCCTGTAGTCTCCTTGGAGCTGGTTGCATAAGAGTTGAAGTTGGACAGCTTGAATTACTGTCTGGGGAACTCAGGATGGGGTTTTTAACAAAGCTAATGAATAAAGAGAGCAAATACAATCTGATGCTGCTACTTTCCTATCTCTTTCTTTTGTTACTACAAAGTCTTTTCTGGTTTGTTGGTTGAACTTACAGTGGCTTAAAAAACTGTCCCAATATTTGCATGTTTTGCACTAAATATAATGGCTATCAATAACTACTAATTATCATGCTAGGCTATAAGTGTATGAAATGCAGTACTTGCTCTTGGCTTTCTATTGGTCCAATGATCAAAGCATTTGGTTATGTTTTGATAATATAGCAACCATATCAAAATGAAAACTTATTGGGTTAGTTTTTTGACTTTAAATAGGATATGGTATTTAGTATCTGATATGACCTCTCTTGACCTTGATAACTGCTTGAATCCATCTAGGCATGCTTTCTATCCATTTTTGACACTTCTTCACAGAAATCCTTTTCCACTCTACCACCATCCTATCTCATAATTGATGAACTCCTGTAAATGCCCTTTCATAACTTAAAAGGCATCTTTTCAAATAACCTCAAGTGTGTTCAATAGAATTAAGATCTGGAGATTGAGCAGGCTAATCCAGAAGCTTGATATCTTGCTTTTTAAACCAGATTTGAGCTCTTCTAGAGATATGCTTGAGATTATTATCTTGCTAAAAGATGATTTTATCTGAATAAATTCCAGAATTCTCTATGCTCTGCAACAATCCTTTCTTCAAAATTGCCATATACTGTTTAGCATCCATCCTTTTCTCAACCTTACTCAAAACTCCCACACAATTCTATCCAATATAGCCCCATATTATGAGTACTTCTCCTTCAAACTTGACTATATCTTTGATCTTCTTAGAACTTATTCCCTCTCTCTTCTTTTTCCACACATATTCTTGTTCATCTGATCCAATCCTATTGATTTTAGTCTTATCTGACCAAATCACCCTCTTCCAGTTCTCCACAGTTCAATGCTGGTACTTTAGAGCAAAGACCAACCTGCTTTTTCTATGTATAGTAAAGAAAAAAAAATTCTTCTTCACCATAGCTTTTAGAGAAGCTTCCCTGAGGATATTTCTGACTGTTTGTGGGCAGACAGGAGTGCTAACAATAGAATTGATGAAATGAGTGGCCTGAACTGCATTACTGGCCTTTCCAGTAAGAATTTGTTAAATAATAGCATGCTTGTTAATAGGAGAAAGTTTTGAAAAATGACCACTATGATGATTTTTCTTCTCTGGTTGGATTTCCTAAGGGACCCTAGCCACAGTAGACATCCCTAGACCAGTTTGAGATGCAATTTTCCTACAGAAAAGATCAAGAGAGACAAGAAAGATAATATTATCTCTTTAAGCAGCAGAAAGATGTTTTATAATAAAGATAAGGGGATTTATTTGTGATGGTAGGGTTTATATATGCTGCAGGCTAATTAGTGACATAAGAGTGACATAATACATTACTTACCTAAGATATATAATCATCTTACAGCACTTCAGGGTTCAATATATGTAATGGGAATTCAAAGTCAAAAAACTGTTTCAATAAGTTGTCATTTTGATATGGTTGCCATGTTACCAAAACATAACCAAATACTTTGATCATTGGATCAATAGAAAGCCAAGCGCAAGTACTGCATTTCATACACTTATAGTCTAGCATGATAATTAGTAGTTATTAATAGCCATTGTATTTAGTGCAAAACATGCAAATATTGGAACAGTTTTTTGAGCCACTGTATTGTGAGAATTATAGGTGGGAGGAGAAGAACCTTATGATGGTGTAAATTGAGGTCTGGATCTAGTGGCTGACCTTTCAATAGCCCTCCTTTTGAATGCTCTTTCTATTATCCTGACTTAATCTACAAAGAAAATGTAATTTTTCTTGATGCCTTGCATATAGGCTTGTTAATACATCCTGTATTGAACTTGTTCTCTCATCAGCTTGACTGCATGATCTAGACTGATGTCAGCATTCTTCCTCAATACCTTGAATTCCCATAAATATTCATCAACTAAATTGATATGACAAAGCTCCTCCAACTTCTTTAATGCTTTATGGGTAAATTTATTAATGTGGAAATACCCCCTTAATTCCATGGAGATTGCTGGAAAGTCTGGCCATGCTGCTAACCCTAGTGATTCCCAATATCCATCACTGGCCAGAGTATATTCAGATTTCCTGTTAATATATTTTTCCAGAGTAATTTGTGCAAAACCTGAAGCACACCTTTATGTGCTGATCCTAAAACCTATATGGCACCTCTGTGTGTGCTTCCTAAGACATAAGAGTACCTTTGAACTAGAGGTACTGGAACTAGGCAAAGCTGATAGAGTCAAGCATACTTGTAAAAGCTAAAAGCTCAAGTATGCAAGACTGGAAATGCCAGGCTTGGACACATCTCCTTATATAGTTCTACAGAATATGCACAGACCATGCTTGACATGGCTGCCCTAAACTATGCTATAGTAATCAGACCAATGGCAATAAGAGAGTGAGGATCTAAAGATACATGAGGAAAATACAAGAAAATAATGTCAGGATCTAGACCAGCCTAGATCTGTGATATGTGAAGGTATAAAAATATGAAGAGGTGAAAATATAAAATGTAAAGATGTGAAATGGTCACATGATGTGACAATGTGAAGAGCTACAGTAGTGTCAAGAGTATGTAAAAAATAAAGAGAAAAATAAAGTATATCATAATAAAACCCTCTGCTTTGCCATTCAACCTTGATAATACTGCTGCTGTCTGCTCTCTATTGTTATGTTTTCAAAACTGTTAGCCTATTCCTTGGCCAACTTCTATAAGCTATCTTAAAGGCCCCTGCTTCAGATTTGGCTTTCCTTGTTCAGTACTCTTTTCTTATTATTATTGTTTATCTTACTGTAGCTACTTGTGTTGCTTTGTGTACCATAGATATAATAGGGCATCTAGGTGGCTCAAGTCTTTTTTAGACTTGACCACTTGTGAAAACAGCCTTTTTTGACTGCTTATGGTGGGATCTCATCTCCAGCATTCCAAGTTACTCTTTCTACTCTTGCCTGGCCTGGTTTAGAGATTAGTGCAGTATTCCACCCTTGTTTTTCTTCTTACTGCTCTCATTATCTAGTCAAGACCATAACACTTATTGTTTTTTCACTTCTGTTTAGCCATTTAGACTAAAAGAGAAGCAAATCACTTTCTCCACTTCTTTTTATCACCATTCCATTTACCAGGATCCATGATCTTCTTTGATTCTTCCATCTTAATAAACTCTTCAATCAAGTTCTGCATTATATCTCCAATTTCCCCACTTATAGTTGTCCCATATATAGTATAGATTGAAGGCTGGAAGAGAAATAAGTGTAATAAGGGGACTGGGGTATACTGGGGCTGGGGTAGCTGGTTAAACTGGCCTTGCTCCAATAGAATTAAATCTAACATGGTTAATTGTCCTTCTTCTTGGGAGTTGCTGGTGTAGAGATTGAAGTTTAATAGATTGAGCTACTATTTGGGGAACTTGAAAAGGGATTTTTAAAGTGATAGATGGATAAAGTGAATGTAAACAGTCTAATGCTGCTATCTTGTGGTCTCTTTCTTTGACAGCTACAAAATCCTTCTTTGTTTGCTGATCAAATTTGTTAAATCTGGTTTGAAATGATTGTCTACTGAAATTGTTATGAAGTAACACTGCAGCACCAGAATGGGTTATGTAACAATACATGATCATGCATAAGAAATCCCTTTTTTGACTTAATTCTAGTCTGTGGTTCCAATTCTTTAAGAGTATTTATTATCCTTCTTTTCCAGCAGTGGTCATGTGACAGTTAGTCATCTGACATGGATCTTCCCAGGATCTTCCCTGAAACTACCCTCCTCTCTTATCTCCATGAATCTGATCTGGATTTGATCTGGAACTGGATCTTATCTAAGATACATTTGTGGCAGAGATCCCTGTCCTCATGGATGCAGCACCTCTGACCCTGCACTTCCATTCCATAGTCTTCTCTTCCATTCTCCCATATCTGCATGGCCTTCTGCCATATTCTTTATTTCCACTTCATGCTTTTCCTTCTTATCTATTAGCCTAGGATTTGGGGCATTTCCTGATAAGTAGCTTATGTATTAGTCAGCAGTAGTCCTCTTCAATATATAAGGGCAAGAGTATAGAGGGCTGGCTTCCCAGTCTTTATTACTTAAGCCTTGGGCTTTTACATGTGATTTCTTGGAGATTCTCCTTTAAGACCTGGCTAGAGCTTGTCCCTTCATAGTCTTGACTAGGCACATCCTTTTTTTTATCATGCCTAGTTAGAGTCACTAGACCCAAAAGCTCACTTAGTAGAAGAAGTATCTCAAGATGGAATTAGGGTTAGAATAAGTCCAGCTGTCATATCCCAGACCTCTGATCCAATTCCAACCCCATCCTGACCTGGCTTACAATTGGTCTTTGTACCTAGTAAGCCACTCTAGCCCTTGTTATACACAATCTTGAACATTGTACAGAGGAGTGATATATCCCTAATGAAGGGCTTTGGTGTCAGTATTGATATAGTGAGAATAAAGCAAAAGTGTATATGAGTGAACACTATACTAGATGATACAAATGCTCAAGACTAGAGCTTGAGACATGCTAGGGCTACAGTATTTATACAGTACAGAACAGTGCATGGACCAAGACCCTGATGGGAAAATTCCCACAGACCCTGAGGCACCATCAAATGGAAAAGAAGCATCCATGAGAATAGCCAATCAGCTGAAAGGGATAATGCTTCTAAAATGGAAGAAAGATGAAAATAAACAACAGGCTAAAGACATGAGGCTAACCCTATGCCCTGGGTCTAGACCTGTCATGTGACCCATCATGTGCCTTGATAATATAAAAGATTAGATAACCATGTGGAAAGATAAGATAAGGTCACATGATTGAAAAGTGAAAAATGCGGACTATAACAGCCCTCTAACTCCCCTCCAGGCAACTCTGGCCCTTCATTACCATTCCAGTCTCCCCCAGCTACACATGAATGCTTTCTACCCCTTAGCATTATATACTCTCCTGGGCTTTCACTTCCACTCTGCCTCATTCCATTTTTAGTCTATTTCTGCTCCAGTTAAGTACTACCCTAGTTCCACTTCTTTATCTCTGGACCATCCCAGTATAACTCCATTGCTGTTCCCATTCTTAGTTACCATTACCATTACCATCACTGTTACTATTCCTGTTTCATTCCTGTTTCTTGCTTCTCCCTGTTTCATCCTATCACCCTTCAGTTTCAGTCTGACATGATTGGACATTGTCTTCCCTGACATCTCCATTTGTTTCTTAGATATTTAGACATCTGCTTTGCTTCTGAGTTGCACCTGTCTCACTTTATTACACTCTTAAATAGTTCTGCCTCTCTGAGGTATAAGTATTGTAGCTTTGTATCTTGTATCTCAGTACAAATATCAACAAAAACACTTTCTTGTCTTCATTCTTACTCTGCTCAAGCCCTTGGGCTCACTCTGATTCTCTGAGTTACTCCAGAGTACCTCTGAGGCCAAGCAATATTCTTGAAGGAGTCACAAGATCCCACCCCCATGACTAGGCTTGACTCTCCTTGTCCTGCCTATCCCTCCTATTAAGCATAGAGACAGTCTTCTTACCCACCTTTAATATCTATGTAAATTGGGACACTGGAAAGTGCAAGGGCACACCACATAAGATAAATCCAAGTCCTGTTTGATTATTGAAACCCTTCCTAGATTCCTCTGGAGCCCTCCAGAGTTATGACCTTCCTTCAGCATCAAGGGTTTCATTCAGAAAGAAGCTGGTTAAAAGTATACCCATACTCATATAGGTTTTAACAGTCTCTTTTTGTTGGGATAAGTTTTAACACCAGCTCATTTAGCAGTAGCAGAAGCTCTCATGCAAAGAATGCATGTCAGAAATCATTATTCTCAAATTCTAAAACTGCCTCAAAAATAAAGTCTTTTAACTGCTTCTTATGTTCCCATGAATATTCTTTTTTTATCAATAAATTTGAATGTGAATTGTTGCTCTTGACTAGTAATGGTAATCTTAAGCAAGTATTGCAAATGATGTCAGATATTACATTTTCTTCTTTTGCTTTTCTCTTGCTCTCATTCTAGCTTCTGCTCTTCCTGCACTTTGAGTGCTTTCTTGTTTATTTTTCCATAATAGATTTCTACTCTTCTTATACTGTAGCTCTGGCTAGACTGCTTTCTTGTTATATCCTTTGCCTGGGTATCTTATCTCTTAATCAGCTAATATATAATTGTTCTATCACTTTCCATCCATTTCCACATGGATAGTTTACTTATCATCCATTAGCATAATTATAATAGCTATCTCCACTTGAACTCTTTTTACTATACTATAAAGTAGTGTACTTCCTGTCTTGTTTCTCCTTACACTACTTTTACCTTGCAATCTCTCAAATACTCCTGTTCTTGTACCTAGTACCTGAAATTCCACTTGTTGTGACCTGGCACTCTCCAGTCTAAAGCACTTAGTTGTCCTAGCATTCAACTTTAGCACAGTCCCACATCTGTAGCCAGTTTCTTGAGGCACAATACTTTGTTTATTATCTATTCACTTGTACTCAAGACTTACCTTTGATAGAGTCTTCCTTGTCTTCACCAGCAAGGTTTACACTAGTCCCTACCTGAATCTAATGTAACATCAGACAAAGTATAATATAAACCCTAATCAAGGGCTTAGTGATTTCAGAGTCAGTTTTGAATAAGAATAAAGCAAATAGCTGTTACAGTGTCAATCTCTAAATGACCTGTCCTAATCCTAAACAGTCTGCCTTGAGAAAGTACATCAGTTTCAGTATTGAATTCAAATTGAATAGAATAAGAGGTCAGTGTGGACTCAGGGTAGCAAAGCCTGAGAAGCCATAGCACAAGTTAGAACTCAAAGAATAGCCTGTATTGCAAGGCAATACTAAGAGGACAATGTACAAGATAAACAAGTGGTTAAGGCTAGGGAGCCAAAACCAAGGAACTACCTGCTACTTATACTATTCCTAAGTGTGCACAGACTACCAGTGAATCCAGCACAATATCTAAATAGGAAATAGGGCATAGGGTGAGGGTAAAGGATATGACCAAATGGGCCATGTGGTAAAAGAGTGTATCAAAGGAGAGGTTATGTAGAATGGAAGTTAGAGTTCAGAATGAGCAGAGATTAAACCATGTCCTCAACCATGAGGCTGAGAAGATCCTATCTAGAGATCTGCCATGATCAGATCTGACCCTCATCTAGATTGAGATCCAGATTCATCAGAGATTAGATTGGGAGATGTACCTGTCATCTGAGATGCTAGATCCAATCATAAGCTGTGCCTAAATCCCAGGGGAATATTCTGAATATGATAACTCAACCATATCCTAGGGTTTGTCCTTGTTTGGCAATAAAGTCTCATGGTCACATGCTTGTCATGTGACTCTTCTGCTAGCAAACTATTTGTTTATAACAATAGCAGATGAGTAAACACTGTACTAGATAATACAAGTGCTCAAGACTGGGGCTCTTGAGATACTAAGGCCATAGTATTTATACTATACAGAAAAATGCACAGACCAGGATCCTAATGTGAATTCTTTCACAGATCTTAAGATACCATCAAATGAAAACAAAGCATCCATGAGAAATAGCCAATGGCTGAAAAGGAGTAGAGCTTCTAAAATAAAAAGGAAGCAAAGAAGAGCAGAAATGAAAAGTAGGCTAAAAACATGATATTACACACTAACTTGTGTTATATGTCTACTATTCCTAACCTATACCTTGGGAGTTGGCTTGGTTTTAATATCAGTTTCAGATTAGATAGTATAAGGACAGAATAATGGGCTATATGGTAAGAATTAATCTCATAGGAGCCAAACTGTCTGAAACCCTTTGTATTGGCAGGACAATGTAAGAATAACAGGTAATTAAGGCTGAAAAGCCTTAACCAAGAAACTACCTACTATTTATACTACTCTGGGTGATGCATAGACCATTAGAGCTAAGGGCTAAATATCTAAATAAGGGAATAGGGCATAGAGTGTGCTGACTAAGAGTATGACCAAGCAGGCCATGTAAATAAGAGATATTTCAGGAAGAGGCTATATAAAATGAAAAAGAAAAGTTCAGAGTAAGCAGAGATTAAATCATATCCTCTATCATAAGGCTAAGAAGATTCCATTTAAATTTCTGCTATGATTGCATCTTGATCCTTATCTGGATCAAGATTAGATTTATTAAAGATATGAATTGAAAAATCTCTGTTATCTAAGATACTAGATTCAATCTATAAGTATAATTTAATCCAAGGGAGAACTCTAAATATCAACTTAATCATAATCTAGGGTTTATCCTTGTTTGGCATAGAATTCTCATGATCACATGCTTGTCACATAACTCTTGTACTATATTCACAACATATAAGGCTAACTCTATGCCCTGAGTTTAGATCTATCATATGCCTAGATAAGATAAAAGATTGGATAACCATGTGGCAAAGATAAGATAAGGTCATGTGATCAAAAATGTGAAAAATGTACTATAACATTAACTAAATTCCAGAAAAAAAGTAATATAAGTAATGAAATGCAACTAGATAATGTGTTGATCTAAAACTCCTTAATCTTTGGTGTATGGTTCCTAATCCTGAGTACTGACTTTGAGCTAGAGTCACAATAACTAGGCAAGAGTAGTAATGAGAAGTAAGAGCCAAGGGACTTGTAGAACTGAAAGATTCAAGTATGCAAGACTGGGAAAATCCAGGCTTGAGCCAACCTTCTTTTATATAACTACAGTATGTACACAGACCATGTAAATGGTGCTGGCCCTAAATAATGTACAGTAAGCAGACCAATAGCATAAAGAGAGTGGGGACCTAGAAATACAGCAAGAATCAATAAGGCATAATATCAGAGTCTAAATTGCTCTAGATCTGTGAAATGTGAAGAAGTGAAATAGTGAAGAGGTAAAAAGGGTGAAGGTGCGAAACATGATATTGTGAAGATGTGATATATCATGTGATGTGATAATGTGAAGAGCTACAATAATGATAAGAAAATGCCAAAAAAGTAAAAAATGAAAAAGTGCATTATAACAAGTAATTTACTCTGTAAAAAGGGATTTTATAATGGTAGTAGTAGAAATAAAGTGATATTGTTGTTTGTTTGTACCATTTAAGTCATTATGTACATCAATTAACCAATATATTGTGTCAGAATATCTCAAAATATGTCAATTTCACATATTTTTATATTAGTAACAAAACTATTTCTGTTATAATTCTATTTCTTTTTTCATTATTTTCACCCTATTCTTAACACTTCATCAACTCTTCACATTTTCACATTATGTGACTTCTTCACAATTTCACCTCTTTACATTTCACACCTTAATATATTACAGATTTAAATTGTTCTAGACTCTAATATCATCTTCTCATGTTTGCCTCATGTATTTCTAGATCCTCACTTCTTATTTGCCATTGATCAGCTTACTATACAATACTTTAGGGCCAGTCCATCTTACATGATCTGTGTGCACATCTGTAGCCTATATAAAGGGAAGATGCTGGACTGGTTAATTTCTTGTCTTGTACACTTGAGCTCTCCTCTGCTTTCACAAGTCCAAGTCTCATTCTTTATTATTATCTAGTTTGTTGGCTCTAAGTTCAAAGCCTTTATCAGTAGTAGCAAAAGATAGAGTACCCACAGGCCTCAGAAGATATATTAGTTCAGCACTTAAATGATACTTCAATTCCAATTGTTACAAACAAGCAGTTCACTAGCAGAAGAGTCACATGACAAGCACATGACCATAAGACATTCTTGCCAAACAAGGACAAACCCTAGGATATGGTTGAGTTGTTATTTCAGAGTATTTTCCTGAGGTTTAGGTATAGCTTATGATTGAATCTAGTATCTTAAATGATAGATGTATCTCCCAATCTAATCTCTGATGAATCTGGATCTTGATCTAGATAAGGGTCAGATCTCTAGATGGGATCTCCTTGACCTCATGGTTGAGGGCATGGTTTAATCTCTGCTTATCCTAGACCCTATGTTTCTATTCTACACAGCCTCTCCATTCTATACACCTATACCATATGGCCCATTGGTTATATTCTCAGTAAGCATACCCTATGCCCTATTTCCTTATTTAGTATTTTCCTCAACTCTGGAGATGGTCTGTGTGCACTTGAACTTAGTATAAATAGTTAAGTAGTTCCTTGGTTTTGGCCCCCCAGCCTTAACCACTTGTTTAGCTTGGTTATCTTGTATATTATCTAGTGCCACTCAATATAGGCATTACCTCCTAACTTGTGCTATGGCTCCTCAGACCTTGCTACCCTGAGTTCATACACTGCTCTTCATTCTATTCAATCCAAATCTGACAATAAAACCAATGCACCCTTTTAAGGCTAGAGACCATTTAGGGTTAGAACAGGTCATTCAGAGATCAACACTGTAATACCAATGAGTACCCTTGATTAATTGAAGTATATCTCATGAGCCTGTGAATTTAATCACATGACTTAGGAAGATGGAGTTTAGCCAGGAGTGATAACTATATTTAGTCTTATCAAAGCTAAGTGAAAATTCCATGTGTAATTGTGATGCACTTTATATACTATATTAAGGTTAAATATTAAAATAGTTTGCTTCTCAGAACTTGCTACTCTGAGTATTTCCATTCTAACTCCCAGCTATTCAACCAAACTAAATACAAATATGGCATGATATCAAGATTAAGGTTAGTAAGCAGGCTCAGTCAAGGCAGAGCAGAATAGTCACTGTAAGTAAAAGGGCAGTAATGCCCACTACATGCATGTTAACTATTATAGGAAACTCACCTTAGCCAAGATCCAAGAAGATAGAAGACAACTAAGGAAAAAAAAAGTAAAAATATAACTATATACTTATTATAAAAGATGCACTTGCTTATCTATTCAATAAACTCTGGATAAACTCTAGAATGAAGATAAGAAGATTATGAAGTAACAAGGATAAATCTACTCTGAAGATATTCAAAGTAGATAGGAGCATATTAAAGCCACAAAGTTTTGACAGATTCTTGCATTTTGCCTTTGTTCTTATTTTACATCATTCAAATTGACCAAAGTTATAACAATAGCTTTGTAGAGCTATGAGCAAGCTGCAAGACAAAAATGACCATTAGAGTCAAAATTAAAATTATTGCATCTAGTCTTCCATCAGAACAATCTGATCATGTATGGAATCAATTGATTTATACTGTTTTGGATGGGACTGAGTGGTGAGTCTGTTGAAAAAGAGTGTTGTGCAGAGCTAAGTGGAATTATAATAACCTATGAGAACCTCAGTAGATGTCAAGCTACTAATCTATTATTAAATCTTTACTAAACTAGAAAATGGTACGAAGTGTACGCAGTATGCTTATGTAAATATTACCATAAATGGAACGCTAAAGCGTGCTGGTCAAGTTTACAACAGAGTCTACCTCGAGCGCCCACAACCCACATTGGCGTGTCATACCCATGCTATTTCCAAGTTTTACATTAGCGAGACGAGCCTTGACTGATGCTACATAGGTGCCAGCGGCGATGCAAGGGTCACATCACGCCAAGTCCACAGATCAGGAACTCACAATGCGCCGCCGCGGCAGCTTCGTCCTCTGCGGTATGATGTGTCCGCATGTGCACAGACGCTCTGCTACATGGTCCTGCGCAACCGGAATACTGGGTGCAACCTTATTGCCTTTAATGTCGATTGCCGCCCCGTTTTCTTTTGCCGCTGTCAACCTGTGTTCGTTTCGGCACAGGCGATCTCTAGCAATCGCATCTGGGGGATACCGGAGCGAGTACCTCATGTGAACGGAGCTACACGTGGCGGTGCTGGCGCAAATATAAAAAGAGTGAATCCGATCATGCGGACCGGGCGGCCGCATGGTTCGCCTTGTCAGTATTTCTACCGAGACGCAAAGGGCAAGGAGGACATTGATGACAGAACGGCTGGTCAGCGTCCCGTCCTCCCAAACATCGACTCGGTCTCTCTAAGACATTATCAAGTTACGGACTACTAGCCTTGACTCGGAAATATGGGATAATTGCTCTCACTAGGTGGAAGAGGGCACGCACGTGGATCGTCATGATATTGTCGTACACGCTATCTATGATGGTGCGAAGCATCTTGTCATGGGTGAAACCGGCTAGATATCATGAAAACACCATGAGTGATCCCTTAGCCCATCCCCGAATGCCCCGTGGCGACACTACCGACAATGCGGATGATCCTGGCCGAAAGTTCTCACCGGAGGCTGGACCCCCGTGTGTGTATGCCATAATGAGATACACCCACTTGATCGGAGCCTCCACGCCGACATTGTCTAGGACAGCAATCGTTGCACTGTCCCTGGTTTTGATTTCCTTCACAACGGAATTAGCCATGTCTCTATCATCGCCACATTATTCGCGAGGTCAACGTTGCGCTGCAAACCCAAACGACTACTATGACCCTTGATGCTTCAATTTATTGAAAGGGTGCTATGCAGAGGTTAAGTGGAACTATGAGGACCTCAGTAGATGTCAAGCTACTAATATTAGGAGTGAACTATGGTAGATTAGTATAGTAGCAGATACCTATGAAAATAGGGCTTACCCTCAGTAGATGTCAAGCTTCTGAGGACATAAAACAGAGAATTGTACGCACTAAGCTTATGTAATGGCTACCGTAAATGGAAGTCTAACGCGTGCTGGTCAAGTCAATTAATGTCATTGCCGGCACAATGGCGGATCTACATGACAAGTACCCTGGCCCAGTTACGAAAGGGTAGCTACAGCGTAAATAAGTACGGCTCTAGTACATGGTCTATCAGATTATCTATAACCACCACCACGATATTCATAGACCCTATCCATGGTTAGTTCTTGGCCATCGCGTCTCTGAGATGTGCTTCATCCGCGATTCTCGGGGTGAAGCAAGCATCAAACGGTGCGGGTTGCACGACAACACCGTCCTCGAAGCCGTTTTGGTCGATGGGTGATTTCGGATCTTGCGTAATACGGAAGGACCACAGGAGAAGAGCCGCATTGATGAACACGGACCGTTTGGCAACGTGCTGCCCAGGACAAGCACTTCACAACGCATCCTCGTTAGACTGTAAAGTGCCACATAAAGTGCCAAAGTGGGCTCACCGTCGACCGAATCCGAAAGTGGGGAACTTGACATCGTCACGGATTTTTCCGTTGCTGTTCAACCACCTTTGTGGGTCAAAGTTTTCGGGATCGGGGAAAGCCTCTGGATCACGAGCAATTGCCCTAATCGGTGTGCTAAGCAAATTCATACACAGCATTTTCTATCGTGGTGCCCACCATTGGTTTCCATAGACAATGGCACCTTCAGGGATACAGAAGTCCTTCTACGAGAGATTGAGTATCGCTAGCTCGGAATATACAGCTGCAGACTCACATAAACGACATCCCCAGTGGCACGATGAGCAAATCCTGCAGTGCGTCAGAACCCGGGACATTGTGTCAGTTTAAGCGACGTACCCAAAGTTGACGCTGGTCTCCAGCGGTTAGATTCAAGAATGAATGCTTGGAGCTGAGGGAGATCATCGTAGTCATCAAAAGTAGGAGCTAGGCAAACTCGGTTAGCTCAGGGCCCGCCAAGCACATGGAAGTGTATACCCCTCTCGCGTCCGATAACCCCGTCCAATTCTTTCTGGACGACATCCTGAGCCTCGGGGTAGCACGCGGCAGCCATAATGATAAATGTAATCGTAACAGCAGTCTAGTTCAAAATAAGCTGAAAGGCTTGAATGAACCTATCCTGTATCACGTACAGACCCTGAGCCAGCGGCAAAAAGGCCACCTGAAAGGTACGCCATTTCTTTGTGTGAAAGGTTGTGAGTGTTTTGGTTTTCGAGGAGATACCTGCTAAAGGAAGGGCCAGCTTCACCCGAGTTCTGCAAACGAGTCAATGAATTATAGGTATGGTTACGATCAGGTGCCAATTACCAGCTCAGCGGCGACACGACTCAGTTTATCACCCAAGAATTTCGCATCCTCTTCGTGCCAAGTATAGATATGGCTTGCGTAGAATGGAAGGTATTTCAGGAACGGAAAAATCTCGATTAACATTGCACCAGGGCGCATAAGCGCTTGGAGGCGACGGGCCATCATATGTATCGTGACGATCTCAGGATCATTCGTCTCCGTTGGGGTAGACTTGCCATAGGTGACGCGCAGAATGACCGAAGCAGCATACCGCTTGACGTGCGCTTGATGTTGCTTGGGATCGTTGAGAATGTCGAGGATGACCTCCTTTGCTGCTTGCGTTTGAATTGGTTGATATGACTCTGCAGCCTTTGGTGAGAGGTGGGTGTGCGCAGCCCTACATGCAGGAAATGACGGTTAACTTTCCGGCACAAATATTGATAACAGAGTATGGTCTGACCTGCGGAGTCTTCGATGTAGGTTGCCCACAGGGGCAATAACCATGAGTAATCCCTGTGTCAAGATCTCACCCACGGCAACTGAACGAGGACGGTCTGCCAACAGGCCATTCTCTTTCTCCATGATATCAACCGATTCCTGTCGCTGTATGAGGCACAATGATCCGAAAAAAAAAATATCGTTCTCACCCTGAGTCGCCCAATGACAATCATGACTTTGGAACCGAGCCGTAGCGAGATGACGGGTCCGTATTGGCTGACCAGTGAGGCAAACTGCTGCGATTGACTTGCACGATCGACATTAGTTGGACAAATAGGGCCTACCAGGCCGACGAAGTATACGTACTTTGCGTGGGGCAGATCATTTCCATAAAGCCAGTGTCCAGGAGGACCAGGTGGCAGGGGAAGTCGTCGCTTGCGTGTTAACTTTGCCCGCACGGCACTGCCGACGAGGACTAGTGCAACGAGAGCGGCAATGGCCTTGAATTGAAATGCCAAGTCAGGCATCAGTTTAATCATCCTGCTCAAAAGTGATGAGGACATATAGCAGCGAAGTTGGCCAGAAGGAATGGAGAGTGTCCCCTTTATACAAAATGCTGACTATGAGCGGATTTGACTGTTATTGCACAGGAATCAAGGATAATCAAACCACTCATCGCCTGTTGGCAGGAGCTGGGAGTAGCAACATCGTTCAGAGAACGGTGAGACAGTCACACTAGATGAGTCAACGGAGAAATTATATATTGGACGTTGATTCCGGGCATAGCTATGCCCAAGCATTTTGAGTGTGTCTGTGCGTCTGGGCTACTTGAGCTACTTGCGGACGATCATATGGCGCGGTCAGCCACTACAGATTCCTTTGTTTACGATATTTCTAGTCCGCTAATATCAGGTGGGGTGCCTACTTGGATCTCGTCTCCATTCCCAGCCAGACTTATGTAGAATGCCGATCCATCCTCGATCTAAATCCGCTCTTGATTCTGGTGATATACAGGTTGGCACTCAGCGGTGAGCCGGGAAATGTGAGTCCGCAAGGAAATGGGTACAACAGGGTGGGTATTGGCGAAGATAAGAGGGAGACGTTCAGCATCAACATCTGAGCCGATTTTCGTCCGGTTACTGACAATTTCAAATAGTTCTTGGTAACATGACACGGGTTACATTGCATATTGCGTGCGGGATGGCCACCACACAGGACTTCCAACAAATGCAAATGTTTACCACGTGCGGTAGTATCGTATATGTGACCGTTCATCTCTGTTATCGCAGTGCCTCATTGCTGTCCCTGTAATCGGGGGTGGGCAACGCCCGCGAAGCATGCGTGCCCACTCCCACGCCACCGTGAGGGCAGTAGCATGCGGGGGACATGAAACCGCAGATAATGGAGAACATTTGTCACTTTGAGGCTTAGTGATTGTGGAAGAATTATATTTAAATATAACAAGCAATAGTGCTATCAAAGCAGATTTTAGAATTTGATCTCTGTTTGTTGTATACAGTACTCTCTAGCAAGAGATGTATATTTTACAGAGAAATTTTCAAAATTCCATTTTGATAACCATTGAAAGTGAATTAAAATAAACCAAAGTATTGCAGAGAGCAAAGGAATCCAACCACAGGATCTTTCTAAGAAGTCCAGATGAGAAAATAACCTGTATAGAGCCTCTATTGTTAGTCAAAGTGTGAATTTCCAAAAACATGCATATCTGTTAGGCATGTAGTGTGCCTTATCATTCCCATGGTCCATCCTGTTATGACTGAGGACCCTATCATGTCAAGAATTGGAGACAATAAGAAAACTAAAGAAAAGACTATAAGCAATCAAACTCTAACCCTTTTCTAGGGTGCTGCCTTTCTTATAGAAATCTTGAGGAAAACTCTTCACAGTGGCACTGCAGTATCACAAGGGTAATCTTAAAAGTGAATACCACATAAAGAAGATCAAAACTGGGGAATTCTGACTTTCTAGCAGCTGCCCATTAAATACTACTAGTGTTACAATTTACTCTTTTTCCTTGAACTCTGTTCCATTTCTAGTTACCTTTTACTCTTTAGATATTGCAAATCCTTCTTTGTTTCACACATTTGCAATATGGTAACTGTTTTATTCTTTTCAAATAGCTTATTTGCAATCTTTATTGCAAATCTTGTAAAGTATGTTTTATCTTTATCATTTTATATTTCTAATGCATTTTGTCAGTCTATTTGATATAATTTACAATTTCTATTTGTTGTACTTGCTCAACAAGCCCCTTTTCTCACCAATTCTATGTAAATCCTTTTTCTCTTTTAGACCAACAATGGCCTTTACTATAGTATAAGAAGTAGTATTTTATATTGACTCTTTATACTTGAAACATTATCTGAGTATTGAACTACTAATAATCTTCTGCATCTTTTTGTGTGCTTTTTCTACTGCTGAGCTTGGTCTTTGAACTAGAGATCAAAGAACTAGGCAAGAGCAATATAGAGTAAAGAGGACTTGTAAAAGCTAAAAGGCTCAAGTGTACATGATTCACCTTCTTATACAGTGACTTTAAAAACTGGCCCAATGTTTAACTCCAATCCAGTGCATGAAGTACACCACAATCACATGAACAAATGATACTTTGCTTTGGTGGAATGTATTGTAGTAGACACCCTTGGCTACAACATTGCTCTATACATCATGTGATTTTATTCAGATGCCACCAAGATATGATCATTACAAGATGAATACCTCATTGGGCTAGTTTATGTTATAATGCACATTTTTCATACTTATCTTTTTTCACATTTCTGACACTATGTTGACTCTTCACATTGTCACATCACATGACCCTTTCACATATTCACATTCTTCACATATTCACTATTTCATACCTTTATATTTCACTAGTCTAGACTAGTCTAGACTATAAGGTCATATTTTATATTTAACATGTGTATTTCTAGGTCCCTGCTCTATTTATGCTATTGGATAGCTTACTGTATATTACTTTAGGGCCAGCCCATTTTACATGGTCTGTGTGCATTACTGTAGCCTATATAAACAGGATGTGCAAGCTGGAACTTCCCAGTCTTATGTACTTGAGCTTTGTAGCTTTTTCAAGTCCTTGACTTTTCTTCTACTTTTGCCTAGTTCTATGATCTCTACATTCAAAGGTCATACTTGTCCAGTGTTTAGCACTTACCAAGGAAAATACTGGTTTCTGTCAGATAACACAAAGAACATGTTTCACTTGCACAAGAATTCTTTACTCAGTTAGCACAGCAGAGATGTTTTTCTTTAGTATTATCAGAGTTTATGCCCATTAGAAAGAGCTTTCCCTGGGGTCATGAGGAAATGTTGAAAGAGTTAATTAATGAAGCAATCTTAGGATTCTCAAACAATGAATTAGGAAGACAAAGCTTCCAGAAGAGATTCAATGAGTTCAACAGGCAGATGGGAATAGACTTTTAGGCTAAGAGAGCCAGAGATAGAAAGGTCACTTTATCAGAGAAATTATGCCCACTTTACCCCTTTTCAATACTTAGAAAGCCAAGAGAGATCCACAATATTGGAGCTCCCCCTCATATTCTTAGATAATTAAGTTGCTATGTTTACTCCAAGACAAGAAGAGGAATATAAGGAGGCAATTCAGGTAGAAAAGGAAGAAAATCAGGAATTACCAACCAATGAGTCAAGTCCAGATATACAAGAACTGGAATACTCCCTACCTGAGACCTTGTATTTAATCCAGGACCTGTAGAGGTCAAGCAAACATGGGTGGTCTGCTTCTCTATTCTGGCCAAATTCATCCTCATATTTTAAAATGTCAAGTAAAGAAGAGGTAGGAAAGTTGTTGAAGAAGTTGGAAAGTATAAAGAAGGTTGCTAATCCAGGGAAGTGGGATGGTAACAGGAAAAAGTGGTGATTGTGGTGAATGGAGATGCAGGTCTGATTCTTGAACCAGGAATGGAAAAACAACCAGGTTTTGACAGCCACAGTTTTATCAAGGTTGGAAGGTAAAGTGGAGAGCTTTGCCCAGATTTACCTGGAGAAGTGTTTGAAAAGTGGGAAATGGCCAGAATGGAAGAATCTGGCCAAGAAGTTAAAAGATTACTTATACATCAATAAGTTAGCCCATAAGGCACTCAAGAAGTTGGAAATACTTTGTTATTTATCAAGAATTAATGAATATCTCCAGGAGTTTAAAGTATTAAGAAGGAACTCAGACATTTCCTGGGAACATGCTAACAAGCTTCTTAGGGAGCAGGTGCAGTACTGCATTTACCAACAGGCATTACTATAGAGGATAAAAGAAAACTATCAGAAGTTGATGAAAAAGTTCAGGACCATTGGACATGCCTTTGAGTGCATGGCAGTTGAGCATAGCACTCCTGTTTCTAGGTTCTCAGCTCCCAGAGAGCCCCCTTCCTCAAGTCATTTTACCCCTTGTTCTTCTTTTTCTCCTTCCAATAATCAGTATCATCTGCATTCTTCTTGGCAACCCTTTCAATGGTTTATGGCTACAGAAACACAACTGGCAGGGGGGCCCCAATGGAGATTGATGCACAGTGGTTTGGAAAAGAACCAGAATGCTGGAAGTGCCATAAGAAGGGGCACTTAGCTAGGAACTGTTGTTTATCTTTTTTCTTTATATGCTTATCTAGAATACAGGCCAGTGCCCCAGCAAATAATAGAGCCATATCCTGAAGGCAAGTAGTGACCTTTGGAGATTTCAAACAGGTACCAGGGCAGTCCAATACATTTGAGGTACCCATGATAGATATAAGAACTTTGGTAGCAGAAGCTACAAGGAAAAAGGGACAAGGATCTGGGATAGAGGAAATCTCAAAAGGAAGTATGTATGAGGACAAGGCCAGGGCTTACTGGCAATATGTTTTTACAAATGAAGTGAAACATTTAAAATAAAGCAGACTTCAATCAATCAAGGTGATCAGAGTCTTGTTTCTTCTCTTTTTTTTTTTTTTTTCTTTTTTAACTCAAGTAATTTTGCCAATAAAGACTTTTCTATTACTCAAGAGGGGTCTTGAAAGAGCTTGGCCATGAGTTATAAACTGGTGCTTAATTTCTCTAAAAAAATAA